>JAAALK010000287.1:73892879-73984015 GCA_019279435.1 Zizania palustris | reverse complement strand
ATCCAAAAAATTAATTCAGAAATAACCTAAAAATATTTAATGTAAAGACTAGAATTAAAAATACTACTGTGACTAATAAACTTTCTTTACTTTTTATATAAGCAGATTAAACAGATATAAATAAAAATATACGATTTCTAAAAATAGTTTAACTTATTAAATTAACACGAAATTTCTAAACAAAATTTTCACTAATTAATTAATAGATGATTATCTCTAAAAATGATCTACTAAAAAATAGGAGATTAAAAACTTACCTTCGTCCTCGTTTAAGTCGCCGTGCAGAAAAATCAATGTCGTGGCTGCGTGCGAACCGCCTGCGTGCGTGGAAGACGAAAAAGCTACCGGCGCTTAGGACTGTAAGGCTTTGATCCACGTGCTGCGCCTGGAGAGCTAGCCATCGTAGCCTTCTGCAGCTGCAAGGCTTTGAAACCCGTGCACTGCGAATTCTTGGTTGTCGTGTGCAAAGAAAAAAGGCTCCTGCTTCTAGCCTTGTGCGGTAGCTTGCCAAGCCGGTCAGCCGTAGCTGCTGACCACAGGACCCCGCTAAAAAACAATCACATGCAAAGAGGAAAAACAAGCCAGCAGCAAACGTTTCCTGGCCGATCGTGGTAGCAGCGAAAAACAGAAGAAGATGACGAATAAAAAACTGGACTGTAGATTGATCTCAGAAAAAAACAGTCATCTATCTCCAAGGGGATAGGGGCCTATTTATAGGCGAATCCTAATACATGAAAAGACTAATTTACCCTCGGGTAAAATAAACTGACTCTAAAAATAAATTCCAAAAATTACTAAAATATTCTTAAAAAAATTACATGACTCAAATAAAAATATTCTAAACTTAAAAACTAAATATTAATATCCTAAAAACGAATTAAACATAGATTGTCAGTTTTACGCCGAAACTGACAAAGCATCCATCGTCTTCGCACCGGGTACCCGGATTGGGCCGACCCGACCCCGCAGCTTCCTCAGCCCGGCAATCGCTCGCCGCCCGTGTACCTGAGTCAAACCCAGTCAACAGACCGATGGATCCTCTGCCGCTCCTAGCCATGTACCCGGATTGGGCCAACCCGACTCCGCGGCTCCTCTGCCTGGCCGTCGCTCACTGTCCGTGTACCTGAGTCACATGCGCATCAGACTCTACAGGTCTTCATCTCTCCCTTCCTTTGACTTCCGTTGACAATCACTCTTCACATCTGGAATATCAAAACCATATTCTTCAACATGGTTTCTCAACACCCTTTTCAATTCATCTACAGAACCTGCAAAACATGTGGAAACAAGAAAACAAAACAAAAGAAAAATAGAAGAAAGGAAATAAAAGTTTAACCCTAATGACCAAAAGCCAAATAGAAGCAAGAAAATATGGTCATTATGTTTAACCAAAAGTAAAACCTAAAAAACAAGTGCAAATCTCAGAATTACTAACAAGAATAAACTCCCCCTGAAATAAATCCCAGAGAAACCAAAAATATATCCCAAAATTTCTCCCCCTTGTTGACAATTGGACTCATCAAGTGAGACTAAAATGCACTTTAGAGAGACATAAACACAAACTCCCCCTGAAATGCAGCTCCCCCTCAAAATATGCCATAAATGCAGATGGAGTGCAGGTGGAGTGTGAAAAACATGCTTCTTAGATATGATTAACTGCAATTACAACATCTAACAGGTATAGCAAGAGATATACTGTCTAAGATACATGACATGATCAGTGCAATAGATGATATCTAAAATAAAGTCATTAGCACACATTTTTTGATTTTCGCAAACAAAAGCATCACCACATTTTCTAGTTGACAAGCAAAGTAAAGCATGAGATGCAAAAGCTAACTGATATCTACCAAGATAAGCATTGTCCAAAACAAAGTGCTTCAGCAAACTCGTCATCTTTTTAAATTTTTCAGACTTTTTCTTTATATTTTTCATTTCTGCCAGGGGTTATTTGCATGTCAAACCTTATGCTAACCGACCAAGTCAAGCCTAGGTCATAACTGGACCATCAGAAGCTTAAGACATTGGTCTTGGCATACATTACATCGTCCTAGTTCATACCAAAGTGCTATGGTAGGCAGTCCAGAACAATGCAATGCGACAAAGCAAACCCACCTGGATCTTTTCTGATAATCATAAAAATGCATAAATTTTTCATTTTTCAGAATTTTTATCATTTTTATAGCACATTTTGCATTTTTAAAGCATATAAATGTCCAAGTTGCATATCTGCATTTAAGTAAGGATCTAGCTATCAGGCATGTAAAAGATAGCGAAAGCATTCAGCCTACACATGCTAGTTACCAGAAGCAATGGTGATCATTTTTCAATTTTAAAGCATAAAAGCCATGCATATGACAAATATCAGATATATCATGTGAACTGAAACAGAACATGATCATCGACAAGTAATCAAAAACATATACTAGCTAGAGAAAGTAAAGCAGATTAATCATATAACAGAAGCAAGCTCAAAATGTGATTGATGATTATGCATGATATGAACGCACACAAAAAAAACTCAAGAAAAAATAAAAATAAAGTAAAACTGATACCAATGAAAAGCTGACTCAAAATATCCAAAAAAATACACAGCTCCCAAAAAAACAATCAATAATCATGAGTGGGACCAAACGATCCAATGCCAGGTTTAGTAAACGTATTGAACCAGTGTCGAGCCATCTGCGCGTATGTAGGAAAGCAAAAGGAATCATATGAGTCTGGACTGAAGCGCGGATCAAAGCGCAGTCCTCTGTTCTACCTAAAATCACGATCACGAGATCCAAAACCATATCCATGATGATCTGGAACTCTGTCGGAATGGAAACCACCATCCGGAGCACGGTAGTGAAAATCGTCTCCTCAACCACCACCTACACGACGTGGCCTGGCCTCTAGCCTCTCTCCACGTCGAGGGACTCTCTGCCTACCACTATGCTAGTAGAACTGCTCCTGCCCACCTCGAGCTCTCTCTGCTCGCTCAACCCGCTTCCTCCTGAAGCAAAACTCCTTAAGATGCCCGTCTCTCTAACAAAACTTACAGTGATAGGTAGGCTTCTTGGGATGTTGTTGTGGCTTAGGGTTCTTAGGCTTGGTGGTGTTTGGTGAATCATCTTTGATGTGAGAGGGTCCAGGTAAAGAATCAAGAGAGGTGTGAAGAGTTTTAGGCTTAGGAATCCATATTTGCTTCTTAGGTGGAGCTTTAGGTTGTTCTTGGATCACTCCATCCTTGGGCTGACTATCCTTAAAGGACTCAGTGGAGTGAGTCTTGGGATATCTCTGTTCGGGAGTCATCTTGCTCCACTCCACTGCTCGACTAATGGCACTCTCAAAATCAGCCTTGGTATAAGTGTAACCTACCCCAAACCCATCCTGTCTCTTGAATTGCTGGATCATCATGCCGAGTTGTGGCTCTTTAGCACTAATCCAACTCAGGATTGAACGGAGGTAAAAGTTCTCATTCTGAACATCAGTTAGCTCCTCTCTCAAAGAAGCTAACACCTCCACCTGAGACAAACAGATCTCACACTCTTTATCAATATCGACAAACTTATCTGCTTTTAGCTTGATCAGCTCCATTCTAATGGACAAACAGTTCTCACAAACAGTGGATGGAACTGACAGGGTCTCAAGCTCTAGCTTAGTCTGCTCCAACTCACCTCTCACTCCAGCTAACTCACTCAACTTCTCATCACTCTTGGCTCTCAGCTCAGCTATACTAGCTAAATGAGATGGGCAGTCTACACAAGGTGCGACAACAGTGGTATGAGCATATTTTAGCTCCTGCTGAGCGCTTTCAAGCTCAGTGGCCAATGCGTCTCTCTCATCTACTCTCTCTGTGTACCTGGACTTAAGAGTCGTCAGGTCACACAGCAGCACCTCACAGTTAGGGCAGTCTTCACTATCACACAAGCAAGGGGAAGAAGACAGACTCTCAATCTTGGAATTTGTCGTGGCAAGCTCACTCTCAAGCTCATCTATCCTCTTCTTAGCCCCTCTAAGCAGTTTCTCCCTATACTTCAACTCCTGACTGTTCTGTTCTAATAAATTAACAACTTCTTGTTCATAGGAAGATGCATTCTCGTCGTCGTCGTCGTCGGAGGAGTCAGAGGAGTCCTTCTCTTTCTTCTCCCTAAGAGCGATTGAGTAGAAGCTCTTGTGGGGTCTTTGGCTGTGACGTGAGTGACTCTTCGGCTTGTCCCCGAAGCCCATGAAACAGAGGCCCGCCGGATTGTCCCTGTCCTTCCCCTTCTTGATCATGATATCTTCATCACTTGAACTTGAAGATGATGAGGAAGACGAGGATCTCTTGGAGTATCTTTTCTCCATCTCGGCGAAGAAGGTCTCGTCTCGCTTCTTATTCTCACGCCTATAATCCTTTAAAGCCTTTCGAAAGAATCTTGTCCTGGGCTTGCCCTTCGTGGAGTTGTCGTACTTGCTAGAGTTGTAGGAGTTGCCGCTGGTTCCCTTCTTGTAATTCTTCTGTTTGGGACAGTCGGCGATAAAATGACCTGGGTCACCACACTCAAAGCATCCGGATTTTGTGCCGTGTCTCTTAAACATTCGCTTATCATAGACACGTCGCACCCGGTTGTTAAACAGGCACAAATCATCATCTCCTAGAGTATCAAGTTGTTCCTCGGAGATAGACATCAAGGAAAAAGCAGTACAACTCATGGCATTAGGATCAGCCGACGGTGTCGCAAGCGCCAGAGTCTTTGAGCCAGAATCAGTGAGATTTGATCTCAACTGAATATCGACCTCTGAGGCCTTGAGCTTACTAAAAAGCTCTGCGATGGTCAAGGTATCATAGGACGCGCTCTCAACAATAGAAGAAACCTTGATCTCCCAGATCTTAGGGTCCAAGGTATGGAGTACCTGTTGGCGTAAAAGATTACGCTAACAGGTTTCTGTAGAAAAGAAACTAACAAACGAAGTGTTTGTGAAGCAAACTGTTCTAAGCCTCTGAAAGGATAATAACTTAGAATAGTTCGAAAGTGTGTATTGAATAACTTGTATTCCGTCGTTATTACAGGGTGAAATGGGGGGTATTTATAGGCCCAAACATTAAGGAAAAGACCTATTTACCCCTCTATTACAACCGACATTAAGGAAACTATTCGGTTTCCTTAATAGGGCTAAAATGGTAAAAGACTAATCTAATAAGAAAAAAGATAAGTCTTCCATCTTAGCTGGCAGGAAAGATCCTGAAGAACTTTAGTTCGAAGACATACTTCGAACCAATGCCTGTCTTCGTGCTTCGAACGAGGTTCCGGGCATCTTCGAAGATGATCTTCGGAGAATCTTCGAACTGGTTGACTGTCTTTATGCTGCTTCGGTAATAACCCCGAAGATGAGATATTTTCCCCCAACAGTACCTTAAGCGCCTGTTCATGATCTGAGACCAGCTGATCACCCTCGGCCTTGTTAACACGAAGCTTGTTAATGATCGATTGAAAACGACCAAACAAAGCCTCAACAGTCTCACCCGGCTTCTGTGAGAAATTTTCATACTCACGCCGGTAGGTCTGATATAGTCTAGCCTTGACCTGAGCTGTCCCCTCATGGTGTGCCTAGAGGGTAGCCCAGATCTCTCTAGCAGTGGTGAGATGACTAACACGCTCGAACTCACTAGGACCTAGACCAGAAAATAAAATGTTCACCGCCTTACTATTATTTTGATGCTGGGTAATTACATTTTCAGCAGTATCTGCAGCAATAGTCGTTATGGTGAAACTAGGATGAACACAAATCTCCCATATGTCCGAGCTCTCGTTCATAAGGTATGCTCGCATGCGAGTCTTCCAATAAGTATAGCCAAAAGCCTCTAGGGATGGGATTTTACCAGAAGACGTCATGGTCACTACCTAGGTTTTGAATCGGTTAAGATATTAAAAAAACTAACATGGCTCTGATACCACTTGTAGGACCGAAAGTAGCGACCAGAGGGGGGTGAATGGGCGCCTAAAAATTTCTTGCTAAACTATATTTTAATCCAACCACCCAAATAAACTTAACCAGACAAATAATATTCGCAAAGCAAATTTCAGGAATTAAAGTTGTCTAGATTAAAAATAACTGGTGATCTAATTAAAATGATATTAAAGATAAACCGAACTAAAAAATTGACTGCAGTAAATAAAATGTGTTCTCAAGAATATTTAATAACGTAATAAAAAACAATAAATATCTTAATAAAATGTTTAGATTGCAGTCTAAAAATAAACTACTAATTAACTGAATAAAATATAGATCATCCAAAAAATTAATTCAGAAATAACCTAAAAATATTTAATGTAAAGACTAGAATTAAAAATACTACTGTGACTAATAAACTTTCTTTGCTTTTTATATAAGCAGATTAAACAGATATAAATAAAAATATACGATTTCTAAAAATAGTTTAACTGATTAAATTAACACAAAATTTCTAAACAAATTTTTCACTAATTAATTAATAGATGATTATCTCTAAAAATGATCTACTAAAAATAGGAGATTAGAAACTTACCTTCGTCCTCGTTTAAGTCGCCGTGCAGAAAAATCAATGCCGTGGCTGCGTGCGAATCGCCTGCGTGCGTGGAAGACGAAAAAGCTACTGGCGCTTAGGACTGTAAGGCTTTGATCCACGTGCTGCGCCTGGAGAGCTAGCCATCGTAGCCTTCTGCAGCTGCAAGGCTTTGAAACCCATGCGCAAAATTGACAATCTATGATTAATTCATTTTTAGGATATTAATATTTAGTTTTTAAGTTTAGAATATTTTTATTTGAGTCACGTGATTTTTCTAATAATTTTTAGTAATTTTCGGAATTAATTTTAGAGTCAGTATAATTTACCCTAGGGGTAAATTAGTCTTTTCATGTATTAGGATTCGCCTATAAATAGGACCCTATCTCCTTGGGGATAGATGACTGTTTCTAATAGATCAATCTACAGTCCAGCTTTTAGTCTCTTAGCCACAATCTCTCTCCCCGGCGAAATTTGTTTTCTATGGTTTGCTCCCATTTTCCTTCGGTTTTTTTCCCGGTGAAGTATCGCCGCGCTTTGCCGTGATTACGCAAAGTTTTTTTCCACGCGCCTCAGCATTGCCGCGTATTGCCGTGATTACGCCAAGCCTTTTCCACGTGCTTCACGCCAGC
Source organism: Zizania palustris (assembly GCA_019279435.1). Classification (NCBI taxonomy): domain Eukaryota; kingdom Viridiplantae; phylum Streptophyta; class Magnoliopsida; order Poales; family Poaceae; genus Zizania; species Zizania palustris. Next base: position 73,976,875 of record JAAALK010000287.1, on the reverse strand, counting down.
GTGCATTATCACGCAGCCTCGCGCGTGTGGTCCCCACGGGCGCCAGGCTTGCGCGTTGCTTTGTTTCCTCACAGAAGCCAAGGCCGGTCAAAAATAGCTACAGCGCAAGCACGGGCAGAAGAACCCAAAAAGCAAATTTGCTTTTGCTTTCCATCGCGGCCCCCACTGCATGCGGCTGCAGCTTTTGGCTGCAATTTGCTTTCTGCCGGTTTCTTTTTTGCTGCAGTCCGACGCAAGGAACACGGTGGGAGCTGCATTTTGGCTACAGTCCCACGGCATCACGCACGGCAAGCGAAGACGATGTCGCAGGTAAGTTTTCCAATCTCCTATTTTTTTAGTAGATCACTTTTAGAGATAATTATCTATTAATTAATTAGCAAAAACATGTTTAGAAATTTCGTGGTAATTTAATCTGCCTAAATATTTTAGTACTCGTATATTTTTATGTCAATATTCTTTAATCAGTTCGTATAAACAGAAAAATATTATTAGTCGCAATAATATTTTTTATTCTAGATTTACGTGCAATATTTTAGGTTTATTACTGAATTAATTCTTAATGATCCATGATTTATTCATTTGATTAGTATTTTATTTCTACACTAAAATATAAATATTTCCTATCTTTATCTAGGTGTTTTTATCTAGATTATTTTTAATATCATTTTAATTAGGACACATGTCTTTTTTAAGCTAGACAACTTTAATTCCTGAAATTTGCTTTGCAAATATTATTTGTCTGGTTAAGTTCATTTGGGTGTTGGGATTAAAATATAGTTTAGCAAGAAATTTTTAGGCGCTCATTCACCCCCCCTCTGGTCGCTACTTTCGGTCCTACAAAGGTGGCAACAAAAGTAGACTCAGCAAAAACAGCGAGTGAACCAGCATGAGAACGCAAGGATCTCGTAGTGAGATCACCGATGATGAGCTATGAGGGGTGAATCACGCTGAATTTCGGGATCCTAGGTGATCAGATGTCACCTCACCGGTGTCAGCAGCTGGCACCTCTGGACTCGACTGAGGGGGCTCGATCGAAGTGGAAGAAGTGATCAGAGGTCCACCCTCGTCCTCAGTTGAAGTCTCAGAAGGTGTGGGGTCTGCAGGCTATGCAGAAGGCCCACCCTCAATAACAGCGGGAGTGTCATCATCTTTCTCGAAGATGGACTCGCCAAGATCATCATCACCAGAAAGCTCAAAAGAAGGAGTAGGCGAAGGCATGGACTCATTGAAAGAAACCTCGCAATTCTCGACAAGCTACTAGGAGTCGAGGTTCCAAACACGGAAGCCTCGAGAATGCAAAGGGTAACCAAGAAAAACTCCATCCCAGCAACGAGACTCAAACTTGTCCAAATGCCCTCCCTTCTTGAGCATAAAGCCCTTACAGCCAAACGCTCGCAAGTGACTCACCTTGGGTTGTCTGCCAAACCGCAACTCATATGAAGTCTTACCTAAGTAAGCTCTAAAAAAAATGTGGTTGACTAGATAGCAAGCCGTGTTTATGGCTTCAACCCAAAAGTGCCTAGGAGCCCTATGCTCATCGAGCATCATTGTGGCCATCTTGACCAGCGTGCGATTCTTTCATTCCACGACGGCATTCTGTGGGGAGTGTAATGAGCAGAAAACTGGTGCTCAAGACCCTGATCACTACAGAAGCTGACGAACTGAGAATTCTTGAACTCAAAGCCATTGTCAGAGCGAATTGCTCGCATCCGACCATTGTTCTCATTTTTCAGCTTCAGGATCAGATCATGAACAAACTGAAAAGCCTCATCCTTAGACTCCAAAATGAAAACCCACGAGAATCAAAAAAAGTCGTCAACTATCACAAGGGCGTACCACTTCCCACCGACTAAACGTACCCGATCTGGACCAACAGTATCCATGTGTAAAAGCTCTCCTGAGTACAAAGTCATCACCTGAGTCACAGGGGTGTGAGAAGCGGCAACCATCTTCCCATGACGATAGGGATGGCAAACTAGATCCTTCTCCATCTTAAGCTTGGGCAATCCTCGGATGAGGACCATAGAGCTCAATCTGACTAGCTGTGGGATCGAAATGGTGACTAGAGGGGGGTGAATAGACGCCTCGACACAAATTTTAATGTCAGTTCAAACCAGTGCACAGAATGATCCACTCGAAAAGGCCAAACCACAAACAGCTTTAAATTTACACTTCTCAAGCCAACTTCTTAGTTCATTCTCATTAGAGACTCAAACAAGCAAACCAGAATGAATATGGACAATTTACTCAATTTCAAATCAAAATTCAGAACTAATGTCAAGTTTCAGACAATGAATAGTAAATACCGAAAACAATAAAAGAACTTGACAATTGTATAGTTTCAGATTGCAATTCCTTCTCTATTTCATTTCAGCTCAAACAAATTAACTTCAGAAATTGAATTGTATCAAGAATTCTGAAAACTTACACAAGTTATCAAGCTAATTCTGAGATTTTGAAAATATCTCTCAACTTCAACACTATTCAAAATCCGGCTCAGCCAAACCACTCAGGATTTCATTTAGGTTCAGAAAACAAACTAAATCCAAACTTGAATCAATTGAACAACTTTCAGCAATTGAAAACAGATTCACTTTCAAAAGATTCAAGCAGAACTTCCTGGATGAACATTGAATTGTATAGTAGAACCATTCATTTTGAATAAGTACATCAGGAACACATCACAGTTTTAATTCTGGATTGTATTCAGAAAAATGGTACTGATCTCTATATACTAATACTGTAGAATATCATACTTTCATCCAGAAAAACAGTTTCAGATCAGAAAGTTCCCTTCTCAGCAATGTTTTCAAACAATTCTATTTAGTAACTGAATAAAACAATTTTCAATCTCATCACAGCAAGCATTCAATCAAACTGAAACAGATTCTAACACTATTCATGATAAGGGAATTTTTCAAGTGATCAATAATACTGATTCTGAAAACTAACAAGAACTGAGATAGAAACACTCAATCTGATACATTCAATTCTGCAGCAAAACTGAACTCAAAACAGATCTGCAATATTTGGTGGTGAATAATAGCACTGAAAAACAGAACTGAAACCTGATTCAGTTTTCAGAACCTTTCAATTCTGTTTGCTTCAATCTGCAAAGCGAACTCAACCAAAAATCTGAACCAAAAGTGAAAGTTCAGAACCTCTACAAGATTTTGAGTAAAAAATCAGTACTCAAATTTTGGGCTGGGATTCACACATCCAGAGTACACCACTCTGTTTTCAGATTAGAACAAATCACATAGCAATTCAAAAGCAGCATTATGATTCAGCCAATTTAGATATTTTTTACTCTGCAATTGAACCAATCAGAATCAGCAATCATCTGAACAGATTGTTGATCTCACAACAAAAACCCTTGACCAAGAGAACAGAAGCAACAATGGTTTGCTATTTAATCAACAAAATATGCCCTGACTGTATCCTCATCCATTCAGTCAACCATACAAATACTCAACAGAATATCAAGCACTAAAAATCAATCCATCAATATTTCAGACATAAACACATCTCCAAATCAGATGAAATCTTGAATGATTTCTAGATGCAGTAGGGAGATACAATACTACACAGAACTAGATGATTCACATCTTTCAACATGACCCATTCAATCACATAATCAGATCACTAACAAACATGAATGGGCTAGACAATTGAACAAATACCTTGTAAACCAATTTCAGCACAATCAGATAAAAACAGTTCTGCCAGAAAAACAGATCCAGGTACCTCACTTGGGATCAGCAGAAGAAATACACAGACTCATCGAAAATAGATGCAAGTTTCGAAAATGGATTATTCATAACTTGTAATACGAAAAGTATATAGACATCCACATATATTTCTGTAGCAAAATCGCAAGAAAATTTGAGATCAAAATTGCATACAGGAAAGGAATACCTCCAGCGCTGCTAGCTTCTGTAGCTTGTCATTTATTGGCAGAGGTGTTCATCTTCCGGCAAAGCGCTGGCCGATCCAGCAAGCTGCCTCAGAACTGTTCACGATCACGGTTGGAACATTTTCGGATGAACAACAATTGCTAGCAAAAACGAAATTGAGTTTTGATTGTTCTGGATAAAAGCACTAACCGGCCATGGAGAGAGAGGTAGGGGATATTTATCCACCTACTCTAAAGTTTCTAGAAGGTCAATTTACAATCAGCCCCCTAGACTAAACCTTATTACAAAACTGAAATTTCAAACTAGAAAATATTCTTTTCTAAAAAGGAAAATTACACTTGACACCTTTTTAATATATTTTCAGAATATATATTCCAAAAATATACTAAAAAATACACACTTATTACACTAAAATTTAGACTAACAATTTGACACTATTTTTATTGAAAAAGTAAAAAACATTAAATGTTCCGACGATTTTTAGCGAAAACCGACAAAGCCTCTCCCGATCGTCGATGCCCGACGTCAGTCCACGATTTCAACTACCAGCAAGTCTCTCCTGCTCTCGATCCCTCGAGTCGCCTCGTCACTTACACTGGCTTCCCTTTCGCTAACTCGAACGACGCTTCGTCTCGATCAATCTCCAACTCGACGTCTTGTTCGACCTCCATGCGTACTCTTGAGTACACTCTAGACTTCGACTGACACCCTTGACCATCTGGCATTAGACTCCCCGTCTAACCCTGATCCCGTGCCATCAACAGTTGACGAGTAACTCCAGCCTGCACACATGAGACAAACACAAACACACACCCCAACTCCAACACATCCTGACTCAACTCGTGAATCCAACCTGTCAATCACTCATCATTTTTTTGAACAATAGTGACACAGCTCACTATGTTCCTCACTAGCAGATCAAAGCTCAAATGACATAACCTACTATGCCACCTCCAGAGCTCAGAAGAAGATCCAACGATCAAACAACGAGAAGGGCCAAAAGAACTAGAGAAATCAATCCGAAAAAACTTACCAAAAGGTAAGATCTAGCAAACCAAAGATCCTCTAGAATCAACAACAGAAGACATGTCCTTCTTAAAACGAACCTCTAAGTCATCCTCAAGAAGTTGCGAAACAGAGACCAAATTAAAACTCAAGTTTCCAACCAAAGCAACATTCTTCAAAGAGAAATGCTCAGAGATTCGAATTGAACCAATGCCATGTACCTTCCCTTGACCATTGTTCCCGAATGTGATGTACTCCTTGGAGCTCAGGGATGTGAGGCTGGAGAACCATCTGCGATGTCCCGTCATGTGGCGAGAACATTCTGAATCCATGATCCATACGTCCTCCAGGCCTCGATCCTACAATATCAATGGTCATAAGGGGGAGCAAACGGTCCGACACCAGGTTTAGCAAAAGAGCTAAACTAGTGTCGAACCATCTGCTCAAAAGAAGGAAAGCAGAAAGAATCATAAGTGTTTAGACCAAAATGTGACTCAAAGCGCGGTCCTCTGTTCTACCTAAAGTCTCGGCCATGAGGTCCAATGCCGTATCTAGAACGACCTGGAGCTCTGTCGGAGCGAAAACCACCCTCAGGAGCACGGGCACGAAAATCGTCTCCTCTACCACCCCCTACACGACGCGCCCTGACATCTAGCCTCTCTCCGTGTCGAGGGACTCTCTGTCTACCACCTTGCTGGTAGAACTACTCCTGCCTACCTAGAGCTCTCTCTGCTCTCTAAACTCGCTTCATCCTGAAGCAAAACTCATCAAAATGCCCGTCTCTATGACAAAACTCACAATGATAGGTGGTCTTGTTGGGATGTGGTTGAGGCTTGGGGTTCTTGGGCTTGGTGGTGTTGGGTGTAGACTCTTTGGTGTGAGAGGGTTCAGGTAGAGAGTTAAGAGAAGTGTAGAGCTGCTTGGGCTTTGGGATCTAGATAGGCTTCTTGGGTGGAGCTTTAGGTTGTTCTTGGAACACTCCATCCTTGGGCTGACAGGCCTAAAAAGACTCAGTGGAGTGAGTCTTGGGATATCTCTGTTCTGGAGTCATCTTACTCCACTCCACTGTACGACTTAGGGTACTCTCAAAGTCAGCTTTTGTGTAGGTGTAATCTACTCCAAACCCATCCTGCCTCTTGAACTGTTGGATCATCATGCCGAGTTGTGTCTCTCTGGCACTCACCCAACTCAGGATTTGACGGAGGTAAGAGTTTTCGTTCTGAGCATCAGCTAGCTCTTGTTAGAGAGAACACTCGCATTGGTAGGGATGACACTCAAGAGTTGGGGCAATTTTCTTCTCTTTCAACTCACTCAAATGCCATGCCAACCCAAATGGTTGGGGATACATATTTATAGGCTAGCCATGTAGCCCAAGATGCTAGATGCTAGTCTAAGATGCTAAAGCAAAGATGCTAGTCTAAGATGCTAAAGCAAAGATGCTTAGTCTAGTCTAAGATGCTAAAGCAAAGATGCTAGTCTAAGATGCTAAAGCAAAAGATGCTAAAGGTGCTAAGACTACAAACTTGTCCACACATGGACATCACACATGCCATGCCAAACAACATGTCATGCCAAAACACACACACACATAGACTTATCCTCTCAATCTCCCCCTAAGTCTTGTGTGGCGCCTTCTGGGAAATCTGAACCATCCCAATCCTGGCGCGAAGCTCCTGGAACTTGATCCGCCCAAGCGACTTGGTGAGGAAGTCGGCGAGCTGGTCTTGGGTGTTGATGTAGCTTGCCTTCACACTCCCCTCATCCAAACAACTCCGGATGAAGTGGTACTTCACCCGGATGTGCTTGCTGCGCTCGTGGAAAACAGGGTTCTTTGCCAAAGCCAAAGCAGACTTGCTGTCCACCCTGAGTTCCACCGCTTCGGCATCCCTGCCAAGAAGATCGCCAAGCAGCCGAGCCAACCAGAGAGCTTGAGTTGATGCAGAAGTGGCTGCGATGTATTCTGCCTCGCAACTGGACATGGCCACCACCTGCTGCTTGACCGACTGCCAACTGATCAGACACTTGCCGAGGAAGAACAACGTCCCGCTTGTGCTCTTGCTTGTGTCGATGTCGCCGGCGTGGTCGCTGTCACTGTACCCGATGAAATGCGCCGCACCGGGGCACCTCGGGTAGTACAAGCCGTAGTCAAAGGTCCCCGCGACATAGCGTAGGATCCTCTTCACGGCCTGTTGATGCTCCGTCGTTGGTCGCTGCATGAACCGACTGACGTAGTCAACTGCGAACGCCAAGTCCGGTCGCGTGTGGACAAGGTAGCGAAGGCTGCCCACAATGCGCCGGTACTGCGTCGCGTCCACCTCCTCCGCCGTGCTGTCGCGACTCAGCTTCAGCCTTTCCTCCATGGGAGTGTAGGCTGGGTTGCAATCGGTGAGTCCGCCCAGCTCGACGATGCGCTTGGCGTAGGCGGTCTGGCGAAGTGAAGTGCCAGAGTTGTCCTGGTGCACCTCGATCCCCAAGTAGAAGGAGAGGAGCCCTAGGTCGCTCATCTGGAAGGTGGCCTTCATCTTCGTCTTGAACGCCTCTACCTCCACCTCCTTGGTGCCGGTGATCACCAAGTCGTCAACGTAGACGCCTACCAACAGGGCATTGTCTCCCTTGCCCCGCCGATAGACTGCAGCCTCATGAGCACTTTGATGAAACCCCATCTGCTTGAGGGTGGAGTCCAACTTGTCGTTCCAAGCTCGTGGTGCCTGTCGCAAGCCGTAGAGGGCCTTGCGCAGGCGGAGAACCTTGTTCTCCTTGCCGGGGATGACAAATCCCGGCGGCTGTCGAACGTAGACCTCCTCCTTCAAGTCGCCATTGAGGAAGGCAGACTTGACATCCATGTGATAAACACGCCAACCCTCCTGGGCTGCCAGCGCGAGGAGGACACGAATGGACTCCATCCGTGCAACAGGAGCGAAGGCGTCGTCGAAGTCGACTCCCTCCTGCTGAACAAAACCGCGTGCCACCAGCCGAGCCTTGTGCTTGACCACCACCCCGGCCTCATCTTTCTTCAGCTTGAACACCCACTTAAGGGTGATGGCACGGTGGCCGGCCGGAAGATCAGCCAGCTCCCATGTCTGGTTCCGCTCGACGGCGTCCATCTCCTGCTGCATCGCGGCGCGCCAGGCCGCGTCTCCTTCCGCCTCAGCGAAGGAACGTGGCTCACCGTCGTCATGCGCCAAGTGCAGCTCCGCATCGAAGTCATGTTGCGCCATCCCAGGAACGGGCTGCTCACCAAGGATGTTATCCATGGTGCGGTATCGTAGAGGCTCGCCGTCATGGCAAGCATCGACACGGTCCCCGTCGTTTGACAATGGAGTAGCGAACTCCACTATGCGCTGCTCATCATGGACTGAAGCCGCGGATGCCGATCCTGAAGATGTGGGCGCCGGTGTAGGAGAGCGAGGTGTGGCCGGTGCAGGGGGTGGTGGAGTACTTGCCGGAGCTGATGATGTGCCAAGTGCTGGGGCAAGCGAGCTCGGTGAAGGTGAGCTGCTAGCTCCCCCTGCTCCCTCGAAGTAGACGTACTCGACGACGAAATCGTTGATCGTCGAAGTCGAGCCATCATCCGCCATCTTGCCCCACGTCCAGCCTCGCCCTTCGTCGAACACAACGTCTCGTGAGATGTGGACGCGCTGTGTCGTAGGGTCAAGGATGCGGTAGGCCTTGGAGCCCTCCGCATAGCCGATGAAGACCCCTTGCGTACTCCGATCGTCAAGCTTGCCGACGTGGCTGAGCTCCTTGACGAATGCCAGGCAACCAAAAACGCGAAGGTGGCCAACCGTCGGCTTGCGTCCGTGCCAGGCTTCATACGGCGTCTCGCCGTCAAGAGCCTTGGTGGGCGAGCGGTTGAGGAGATGGACGGCAGTCATCACCGCCTCTCCCCAGTAGATCGCCGGCATCCCCCTCTGCTTGAGGAGGGCGCGAGCAGTGGCCACCACCGTCTGGTTGCGGCGCTCGACGACGCCGTTCTGCTGTGGTGTGTACGGCGCGGAGTAGTGGCGCTGAATGCCCTCGTCGGCGCAGTACGCCGCGAACTCAGCCGCCGTGAACTCGCCACCGTTGTCCGTCCGCAACACCCGGAGCTTGCGGCCGCACTCCTTCTCCGCGGCAGCTTGATGACGCTTGATAGCATCTGCGGCTGCTGCCTTGGTGTCGAGAAGCACCGCCCACATGTAGCGGGACACATCGTCGACGAGGAGGAGGAAGTAGCGCCGGCCTCCAGGGGTAGCCGGTGTCACGGGACCGCAAAGGTCGCCGTGCACGAGCTCGAGCTTCTCCTTGGCGCGAAAGCTCGCCTGATGAGGGAATGGGAGTCGCCGCTGCTTGGTCAGCACGCAGGTGTCGCAGAACTGCTCCACATGCTCGACACTCGGCATGCCCCGCACCATCTCCTTGATGCCGAGCTGCTTCAGGGCCTCAAAGTTGAGGTGCCCAAAGCGCTCGTGCCACCGCCACGCGTCGTCGTCGCGGCGGGCTGCAAGACACACAGGCTGCGCCACCTGCACATGAAGGACATAGAGGCGATTGCTTCCTCTATTTACCTTGGCGACAAGTTGGTGCTGATGATCCCAAATGCGCAGCACCCCATGCTCGATCTCCACGCGCGAGCCATTCTCATCCAGCTGGCCCAGACTGATGATGGAGTTCCTCAGCTCGGGGATGTAGTAGACACCGGTGAGCATCCGATGCTCGCCGGTCTTGGCGGTGAAGATGACAGAGCCGACGCCCCTTATCTCCACGGCGGAGGCGTCCCCAAACTTGACGGACCCTCGCACGCTGGAGTCCAGGTCGGAGAAGTGGTCCCGCCGCCCGGTCATGTGATGGGTGGCGCCGGTGTCGAGGAACCACCCGTCAATCTTGTCATCATTGGACCCATTGCCGAGGAAGACGTGTGCGCGCGGTTCGTCGACGTGGAGAAGAGCGGCAGCTGTCGACGTGGGAGGGGAGTGCAGCTCAATGTTCCCATGTATAAGGAACAGAGCTGGCTCCTCTTGCGCTTGCGCGACATGTGCCTGACCGCCGCGCTTCGCCTGCCGGCAGTCCCTAGCCCAATGGCCGATCTTGCCACAGTTGTGACAAGTGTCATCACGGGTGGCCTTGCGGCCACCGTTGGCGCCGCCAGTAGCGCCTCCATGCGCCTGGGGGGCCTTGCGCCCCCTGCGTGGCTGGCGCTTGTGGCCATTTGACGAACTTGATGCCTCCCCCTTCTTCTGCTCTCGCTGGCGCGCGAGCCACTGCTCCTCGGTGAAGAGAAGCTTGCCACCAGTGGTGGCCGGCTCTGAAGATGGCTGGGGCTCGTCGATGTCGACGACCTTGAGGCGACCTATCGCTTCTCCGATCGACATCCTGGAGAGGTCCATCAAGGACTCGATCGAACGAGCCATTTGCTTGTATTTCCCGGGAACGCAGCGAAAGAGCTTCTCAACAGCTCTTTCCTCGTTGATGAGGTCTTCGCCATGCTGCACCAACTTCTGCAGTAGAGAGTTGAGACGGAGAGCAAAATCATCAACATCCTCACCTGGTTTGAAAGCCAGGTTCTCCCACTCCTTGCGTAGTGCCTGCAGCGTAGCCTTGCGGGCGCGATCGCTGCCAATACATACTGCAGCGATAGTATCCCAAGCCTCCTTGGCAGTCTGCTTGCAAGCAATCAAACATTGCATCTCCAGCGGAATTGCAGCAACGAGGGTCTCCAGCGCCCGTCGATCATCATCGTAGTCGACGTCGTCGTATGTGACCGCCTCCCACATGTGCCGCACTTGGAGCTTCACCCTCATAATCATGGACCACTGGGTGTAGTTGGTCTTGGTGAGGGTGGGCCATCCACCACCAGCACCAGCATCCTTGACGATGGTCTGGAAGCCGCGATGACCATGGCGCCGGTCCGGGGAGGGAGAGCCACGCCGCCTGTGAGGGTCGCGTTCGCCATGAGCACGACCGTCGCGTGCGCATCCTCCCGGAGTGTTGTCGGCGCGTCTGGGCCCGTTTGGGCTGCCGCCGCGAGCACGGGGCTGCGCTGCTGCCCACTGCGCCACCCGCTCATCCTTCGCCCTCCTTGGTAACTCGGCCTCCAAGTCGAGGCTACCTCCCTCGGAGGCACTGCCACTGTTGCTACCGTGGCGCAAAGCTTCGAGCTCTGCCGCCGCAACACGTGCTGCAGCCACAGCCGCCGCCGCTTCCTCTTCCGCTCTCGCTACTGCCAGTTCTGCCGCCGCCAACCTCACCTTCCGAGCCTTCGCTGCCACAACCTCTGCTGCCACCCGGTCGCGCTCCTCCGCCGCGGCGACTTCGGTCTCCTGCCGATGTCGTGCGCTCGAGGTGACCGAGCGAAGAGAGTCTCCTGTGGACATTGCGAGGTGGTAGAGTGGAAGGGTCGTGGGGGTTGCTGCTGCCCTGGGAGGAAGCCGCTACACTCGTGCTGCTGCTCGGAGTGTGGGTGGAACTCGCCGAGTCGTTGGTCTCCGGTGGACCGGCAAGGGAGGAAGATGAACAAGGAGAAGGGCGTCTCCGTTGGAGAGAGTCGCGGAGGGGATTGGAAAGGTCACAGAACCATACAGCTCTGATACCAATTGTTAGAGAGAACACTCGCATTGGTAGGGATGACACTCAAGAGTTGGGGCAATTTTCTTCTCTTTCAACTCACTCAAATGCCATGCCAACCCAAATGGTTGGGGATACATATTTATAGGCTAGCCATGTAGCCCAAGATGCTAGATGCTAGTCTAAGATGCTAAAGCAAAGATGCTAGTCTAAGATGCTAAAGCAAAGATGCTTAGTCTAGTCTAAGATGCTAAAGCAAAGATGCTAGTCTAAGATGCTAAAGCAAAAGATGCTAAAGGTGCTAAGACTACAAACTTGTCCACACATGGACATCACACATGCCATGCCAAACAACATGTCATGCCAAAACACACACACACATAGACTTATCCTCTCAGCTCTTCTCTCAAAAAAGTTAGCACCTCCACCTGAGACAGACAGATCTCACACTCTCTATCAATTTGGACAGACTTCTCATCTTTTAGCTTGATTAGTTCCAATCTCAGGGACAAGTAGTTCTCACAAACAGTGGGTGAAACTGACAATGTCTCAAGCTCAAGCTTAGTCTGCTCCAGCTTAGCTCTGACTCTCTCTAACTCACCCAACTGCTCATCTCCCTTTGCTCTCAGCTTAGCTAAAACAGCTAAATGAGATGAGCATTCTACACAGGGCACGACAACAGTGGCATGAGCATCTTTCAGCTCTAGCTGAGCACTCTCAAGTTCTGTGGCCAAAGCGTCTCTCTCATCTATCCTCTCTGTGTACCTGGACTAGAGTCGACAGGTCACACAACAACACCTCGCAGTTAGGGCACTCACTGCTATCACCCAAGGAAGGGAAAGAATACAGACTCTCAATCTTGCCATTGGCCATGGCAAGCTCACTCTCAAGCTCATCTATCCTCTTCTTAGCCCCTCTAAGAAGTTTCTCCCGATATCTCAAATCCTGACGGTTCTCTTCAAGTAATTAAATGACTTCTTGTTCATAGGAAGATACCTTTTCATCGTTGTCATCGTTGGAGTTGTCGGGGGAGCCCTTGTCTTCCTTATCCCCAAGAGCCATTGAGCAGACGCTCTTGCGGGTCTTTGGCTGTGGTGCGAGCGACTCTTTGGCTTGTCCCCAAAGGCCATGAAGCAGAAGCCCGTCGGATCATCCTTGTCCTTCCCCTTCTTGATCATGATCTCCTCATCGCTTGAGCTCGATGAAGAGGAAGAAGATGATGATCTATTGGAGTAGCTTCTCACCATCTCGGTGAAGAAGGCCTTGTCTCGCTTCTTGTTCTCACGCCGGTAGTCCTTCAGGGCCTTTCGAAAGAACCTCGTCTTGGGCTTGCCCTTTGTGAAGGTGGAGCTGTCGTGCTTGTTGGAGTCGTAGGAGCCATCGCTGGTGCCCTTCTTGTGTGTGTTGCGCTTGGGGCAGTCGGCGATGAAATGACTTGGATCACCACACTCAAAGCAACCATATTTTGTGCCATGCCGTTTGAACATTCTTTTATCATAGACACGATGAACACGGTTATTGAACAGACAAAGGTCATCATCTCCTAGCAAATCCAATTGGTCCTCAGTGCTAGACATCAAAGAGGACACAACACAGCTCAAAGCAGCAGGATCAGCAGAAGGTATCGCAAGGGCCAGGATTTTTGAGCCAAAACCAGTGAGATTTGATCTCAACTGGATATCAACCTCTGAGTCCTTGAGCTTACTGAAAAGCTCTGCGACAGTCAAGGTATCATAGAAAGCGCTCTCAACAATAGAGGATACCTTGATCTTCCAGATCTTAGGGTCCAAGGTATGAAGAACCTTGAGCTCCTGTTCATGATCTGAGAACAGCTGATCACGATCGGCCTTGTTGGCCAGAAGCTTGTTAATGATCGACTGAAAGTGAGCAAACAAAGCTTCAACAGTCTTGCCCGGCTTCTGTGAGAAATTTTCATACTCATGCCGGTAGGTCTGATAGAGCCTAGCCTTGACCTGAGCTGTCCCCTCATGGTGTGCTTGGAGGGTAGCCTAGATCTCTCGAGCAGTGTCGAGATGGCTAACGTGCTCAAACTCACTAGGACCTAAACTAGAAAACAATATGTTCACCGCCTTGTTGTTTAGGTCATGCAGAGCGACTATCTCAGGGGTAGTCTGCTCTGCAACCAGAAGCACAGTAAATGTGGTGTGAACACATATGTCCCATATCCCTGAGTTCTCGCTCAATAGATAGGCTCGCATGCGAGTCTTCCAATAATTGTAGCCAAAAACCTCAAGGGACGGAACCTTGCCAGAAGAAGATATGATTGCTACCTTGGGTTAGAACTGGTTAAGGTATGGAAAAACCCTAACCAGACTTTGATACCACTTGTAGGACCGAGGGTAGCGACCAGAGGGGGGGTGAATGGGCGTCTAAAAAATTGTTTTGAATCAATGGCCTTCTCCCAACACCCAACGCACCTCAATAGACAAACAGTAGAACCAAAACAAAATACAAGCTCTAAAATGATCTAGCTTAAAAACAACCGGTGTCCTAATTGAAAAGACACCAACAAAGTGCTTAAAGGCAGACTAACAAGGCATGTAACTCACAGGCATTTCAAGCATCACAAGAATAATCATCACATGCATTTAATGCAAATGCACGCAAAACAAGGAGAAATTATTGTTCACAGTTGTCTCCTGTTCATTTGACCGAAGCATGTGCCTGACTGCCGAAGCCTGCACGCGTGGCAACCAAAGCTTGTTCCTGGTAGCCGAGGCCTGCACTTGACTGCTGAAGCCTGCACTCCAGCGAAGTCAAGCGACACTTCTCACTGCGAAGCACAAAGTTCGGCTACCGTCTGAACTTTTTTATTCAAGGATAACAAGTTCGGCTAACATGATTTTTTTTTGTCCATCAATGACCAATGTGACACAAAGTAAAGCACGGCAATTGGCAGACCCTCTTATTTTGCAATGTTTGTACAAAATAATTGCTGCTCATCATCCAATTCAGTTGTTTATCCCAAAATAGATGCCCACAGCCTACCGTCCATAAATGTTGGGCCTGAACCCTTGCTATTGTCATCACATTGTATCACCACCGTCAGCTTCCTTGTAGAGTTTGTGTTCTCCAATGTACTGGATGGCTTCATCACAAATAAGATATTTTATCGATAGGCATCTTCTTATGCATACTCTGTAATTGGATCATGCATGAATGCAGGACTATCATGTCAGTATACAATATAGGATGTTGGGGACATAAAAATAGTAGTTATCGAAGAATGGTACCTTACTCTAGATGAACTTATCTGATTTGGCACAATCTCATCAACAGAAATGATGTTATCCTGAAAAAGATTTCAGAAGGGACATAAGCAAATGACATCAGAAAGGAAACTTAATCTATTGTAGCCATAAACTCCTCAAGCTAGTCATTCCTACCCTGCATTCTTGCAATATTTCGCTACTAGATATTAGCTTTTCAACATCTTTTCCTTCTCTATGTATGCAAACAACACCAAAATCCTTACATATGGTCCTGAGCTGGAAACAAAAGGAATGTCATTAAACTAAACTCTTCCATGAAGGCGAATCATGGAACAACTAAATACTGTATAGTACCATGTAGTTGCAAAAATGGGCACACAAGTTTTGCATTTTGGCATCAGACTTCATGATTTATACCTGATCAGGAATCCAAACTCCTGGAGTGCTGAATGATTCGAGCAGGTCAGAACCGCATAACAGCATCACCTTGAGACTATCTGTGGCATTCTTTTGTCAGTATATGTTGGACAAAATTGATTTATATACAGGTTTACAATGCACTGATCCACATTATCCGACAGAATGTGAAAATAGGACTTGATATCATCGACAAAATTGGTTGTTATTTGTTAAATACCTCCATCAGCTAAACCATCCTTACCTCCATCAGCCAAACCATACTTGCACAAGGAGCTCTGAACTCTAGAGAGGACAGTCAAGGTGCGTTGATAAACTTTCTGCATTGCCTGTACCAAAGATGCAAGGATGCAAAATATTCAAGAATGATATAGAATAAATGTTTTCAAGTCGCCGTCTACTCGTCACTTAATTGACGATTACTAGTCAAGTCAGTACCTGACCTACAACTTGGTTGCTCGATTCAACTAGAGTCCTACTCGACCGACTGGGACGACTAGGTGTCAAATAATCATGACTAGGCATTTGTTTCTGGTCATCCAGGTCAGGCAGGACATGGGCCCTTTCGAGCCCATTGCATCAGCCAAGCCCACACTTTCACCATCACTAGCTCTCTGCTAGATTACTCTAGCCACCTCTGCTGCTGCTAAATTACTCTGCTGCTGCTACCAAGAATGAATATGATGAGCAGACCCTCCTCCTCTGACTCTAATGGTGGGTGTTCAATTCATTTTTGTAATTTTATAAAACAATTCAAAATTGAGGCCGCCAGCCACCGTGCTACTTCTACACTGTTGCTACTGCCTTTTGTTCTTTGATCCATGGGCTAGACGCATGTCATCATCGTAGGGTGCTGCTGCTGCAAGCTACCGTGCGCCGCCATGCTACAGGCGCCATGCCACGTCGTGCTGCCACCGCGAGCCAACGTGTGACGCCGCACCGCTGCCCGCACATCAGTGGCTGCTGATGCAATAAAGCCCTTTTTGTAGAAAATTAATTCAGTATTGCAACAATCCTGTTTTGTAAATAAAAATAGTTAAAACTTCAAAAATTCATCCGAACTCCATTTTGGGTGATTTAAATTGCCATTTTTTTCTAAAAATACAGAAAACTTATTTATGTATTTTTGTATATTGTTCAGATGTATTGATGTACAATTTTTTATTGTTTTGTACGTTATCGTGTAGACGCCACTGACTTCACACCCCTGGAGTCATTCAACTTTGACGACTAAACTTGCTACGCACATCAAAGTAAGTGACAAACCTTGAACATATTGATCCCAAGCTTAAAATTATTTTATTTCCGCTTATTGCATGCTAAATAGGAATATTGTTACTACATTTTTGCTTTATTTATTATGCCTACTAATCATTGTTATATTCCTAGGTAGCATACATTAAGTGAAAATGAAATAATTTTAAGAAAAACTTGAGATCAATATGTTTAAGGTGTGTGTCTTGCCTTGATCTCCATAACAAGTCTAGCCATCAAAGTTAAATGGCTATGGGGTCCGAAGTTAGCGGCGTCAATACAATAACATACAAAACAATACATCAATACATATGAACAATACACAAATAATACATAAATAAGTTCTCTGCATTTTTATAAAAAATTGGCAAATTGAATCACCCAAAATAGAGTTAGGACGAATTAATTATGAAATTTTGAAGTTAACTGATTTTTATTTACAAAAAAGGTTATTGCAATACTGAATTAATTTTCTATAGAAAAGGGGGCTTTATTTCGTCAACAACCACTGACACGCGGATGGGCAGTACTGGCAGTAGCATGGCATGGCGTCTACAGCACAATGCGGCAGCGCATGACGGCTCGCGGCAGCAACACCCTAGGATGACGATATGTGGCTAGCCCGTGGAACAGAGCAAAAAAGGAAGCAAACCTAAAGGGGAAAATGAAGTTCTCAGCAAGGGGCGCAGAGACACTAGAAATCGACTTTGGTAGTGGTGAATGGCGAAGCTCTAGTGAGAAGAAGTTTGCTTGGGTGTGTGGAAAAGATGGGAGTTTGTACGGGAGGAAGAAAGAAAGAATGAGGAACTGCTAGGCTAAAGCATTGCGTGGGAGGGCAATGGTTTCCGACAATGTGGGAGTAGGAGGAGCAACCTTGGCGCAACATGGAGTGTGGCGGTTGTGGGCGTGAGCAATCCGAGCTGGCTGTTGCAGGAGTGAGAGAGTGCAGAGGAAAGAGAGAGGATGGGAGGAAGAAGATAATGACAGGTGGGCCCTAGATGGAAGAGACTAAGAGAGAGACGAAGGAGGGAATTTGAGCCAAATAAAAAAGAAAAGGAGAAAAAATATTCATCTCAGTTTTGAATTGTTTTATGAAATAACAAAAATGATTTTCTGTTTTCGCTTTTATTTCCTTTGAGTTTTACGACAACTTTGGGATAAGGTTTTGAAATTTCCTGATCATTTCAAAACAAGCAGCAAACTAAGATGAAATGAGAATTTTTGTGAACTGTCGACTGCCCATTGCTATTACAATGAACATGATGGTGGTGGAAATGACCCCCTTTCTGGCTGAAGTTGAACTGCAAGATTGAGATGAAGATGAAGAAATGGATGACCTTGAGGAGGAGAAAGATGATGCACTGGATGTCTGAAATCTGAATGCTGATGTAGTGATGTTTAGCTGATATGACTTAGGAATTAGGATGTTATTTTGTTACTTTACCTTAATTTAGCCATTAATCTTCATGGCCTGTGAGCCATCTATTTGAGAACTTGTTTATTTAAAATTGTGAACTGTAATGGCAACACACATGACACATATTTATCTTGAAGTCTTGTTTGAATGTTTCACATATTTCTCTTGAAGTCTTGTTGGACAGTTCAGTCATTAACTTGCTTTATTTTTTGTTTTGCAGAATGCATATTGTTGCTTCCCAGCCGTGAGAGAAGAAATTAAACAGGGTATAAAGAAGCCAGCAACAATTACATGTTCTGACTTCTGAGGGCTCAAAGCAAGTAAGTTATTATTATCCTGAAATTATTTGTGTAATTGTGATCCATTGATTCCTGGTCCAGCATTTTTTGAATTGCAAAAAATATACAAAAAATAGTACCTATATACACTATATATCACTGTTGAAAAAATCAGCCGATTAGCCGATTAATCGGCCGATTAACTTGTACTCAGCAAGATAGCAGTTAATTTACAACAAAATCGGCACATTAATCGGTTGACCGGTAATCGGATGGTCAAACCAATTAATCACTGATTAATGGCCGAATCACCGATTAATCGCCGATTAATGGCTGATTAATCACCGATTAATGGCTGATTAATGGATCTTCTCCCTTATCGCCGGATCTGCTGCCCCATCATCGGATTTGCGCCCTTGTCACTACATCCGTTGCCTTGGAGCCAAATTCACTACCCCATCGACGGTGCAAAGGGCTGAACAATGCGTGGTGCTGGCGGTGCGAAGGGCTGACGGGCGTGAGGTGCTGGCAGGAATGGCAGGCGACACACGTGAGGTTGAGGAGGATAGAGCAGTCGCGTGAGGAAGAGAGAACTCAATCTTGGAGAGAGGGGGAAGACTGAAGAGCTCAGTGAAAGGGCTAGCGATGGAGAGATTTCAGGGTTGGAAGGGAGGAGAAAGGGAGTTTATATACTCAAGGCTAGAGTTTGACTAAAATAGTATATTAAATACTTTGTATAACTCTAATATTTAATATTCGACCGATTAATTGATTGACCGATTAATTCAGTTAATCCCCCGATTAACCGACTAATCCCTACTCGGTGGTTGGCCGATCAGCTACCGATCACCGATTTTTCCAACACTGCTATATATGGCATGCCTGGTATACATGGTCTTGTCGGTACAGACGTACACCAAGTAACATCGACTAGCGATTAGCCATCAACTAGTTGTGATTAATCAATGATTAGTGATCCAAATTGATTACTCAATGGCCAGCAATTTGATTCGACTTGTCGCCAAGAAAACATTGTACATAATCCAATGATTCTATAAGCTGAATAAGAATAAAAACAAGTTACCTCCCATCGATCGACCATCACAAAAGATGAGCTTTTGCATGCTAGTTCACATAAGTGAATTCGGTGGAGTGCTGGTAAGAGGTCCTAATCAGCTCAAAATTATAAACTCAGTCAGGAGAACAGTAGTGCACTAGTGCTATGGTTTCATAAAATTTGTCAATGCCACTTAGTACCTTCTTCTTGTAAGCATCGTTCACTGGAGACATGTAACCACCCAGGACAGAATACCCTCTCTGCTGCAACTCATCCTTTGCCAGTTCTAAATGAAACATACCAAAAGGGAAGAAAAAAAAAGAAACTTTCATGTTGCAATCATCAAGCTGTTCATGGATAACACAAGCTTGTAGGAATCAGAAATTAACAAAATAGAGACTTGCCGAACATGCGCAGGTGCATGTAGGTGGGAGGATTGAAGCTCCCAGTGGCCACTACCACAACCATACCTCGCCTTTCACCATGCCTACTACATCAACATAGAATCAAGAAATAGATGGTACATGAGACCACCCTCATCAAGCAATAACAGAAATCCAGGATAGGATATCGCTACCTGCCAGTATCCACGGTGAGCTTCTCTGTTGGGAGAGGCAATTCCACCTCCTCCATGGGTGCCGTTCAAATACTAGCCCAGACCTTAGCGGAAGATTATCCTCAGAAACTCAGCCGAGAAACCAACTGCCACAAAAAATAGATGCTCTCTTCAGCTCTCGTCGGTATTCCCTGGATGCTAGTGGCCGCGCCGCCGCGAGAGTAGGGCTGGCAAAGAGCCGAGCCGAGCCGAGCCGGCGGCCGGTTGGGGCCGGCAGGGGCAGCGGCGGGCGCTGGAGATCGGCTGGGGGGTGGGGGGGGGGGGGGGGGCAGGCGCCAGGGACCGCCGGCCGCCGGCCGCCGGCCGCCGGGGTCGTAGGGGAATAGTGCTAGGAGGGGAGAGGAAGTGGAGGCACTGAGGCAGAGTGCCGCACGATGCCCGTATGCCAGAGTGCCGCACGACAGATGCGCGCCGTGCCCGTGCGTGGGGTTTTTTGCGGACCTGCTACTGGCTGAGCCAGCTGCTGATCGAATCAGAGGAGGCGTCTTGAATTCGGCTCCAGAAATATTTGAGCTGATCCGAGCTACTCTTGTTATTTTAGTAAAAAAAATTCTCGTAAAATCGGATGTTCGTTAATTAGAATTATTAAATACAAATTAATTATAAACTAAGTATATAAATGAAAGATAATTTGTGAGATAAATTTATTAGATCTAATTAATTTATAATTTGACAATGTGGTACTAGTAAACATGTGCTAATGATAAATTTGTACAATTAATTTTATACATAAATCATGTTTAGTCATTTTCAAACATTCAATGTGACAGAATTAAATTTTAGACTAGACGAACCAAACAACCCCAGGTCACCTAAACTCTAAACTCAAGAATCAAGATAACTACCAACCCTACACGAGAGAATAGGAGGTAGAGATGACCATAGATAAAATCCTCGTGGGTACATTCTGTCTATACATGTACTTGATTGATAAAGTTGTGACGCCCCGATTTACCAAATCGGAATATTATTGAATTTCCAAAGAAAAACAATAATAACAAAAGATTCATCATGCGACAACGTACATACGGCAATCGTTCGTGGTACGCGGACCACATTATTACATAAGAGTAAAAATAAAATAAACAATAAAAATAAACGGCATGACAAACGTCTTCTTTAGGATCTTCTTCTTGACTTGGTCGCTACTCCAGACCATCCTCTTCATAGTAAGCAGCCTCTGAAGTGTGTGTCCAACGGGTATGAGTACAAAAAGTACTCAACAAACCACCGCGAATGCAATAGTAATGCAGGGATAATAACAAAGGGGGAATAATGGCTAAAGTGCGGAGAAGTGCATTTTTCAGTTATAGCATTTAGTGTAGTCAAATTTAATCATGCAGAATATTAAACATGAACATTATAATATCATCTAACTCGAGGAGTACGTTTTCCCTCCTCACTCAATAGTCCTTATATATCAAAATCATCATGCACATCCGTTAAAAGTAAACTAACTGTGGGATGTCATGCAACCCGCCCTTAACCGTGGGCTCGGCTTTTTGAAAAGATTTAAGACTCTGATTAGAGGTGTACCACTGTACCCACAAGGCACGCACTCATCCCAAACACCAAAGTGTAATGAGATGACTCATACCATGGGAACTCGTGCTAAAACCTCAGCATGAAATGTTCTAAGCGATAATCACCCGCTCTAGGTTTCGCCGGCGCGCCGGGCCGCATCCCGACTAACGTCGCACCCCTTTTTGCGCCACGTGGGTACAAGCCACTCGCAGGTGCTGCTTGACCCATCTCCAAGTGGTGCCTCGGATTGGAACACTCCATACCTTAGTTAGGACTTACCCACTAGACTTGTGGTTAGTACAGAAATGTATTGCAATGGATTCCGCAGACCGGTCCTTATAGTGCCCCGGGTGCTACCGACCAATGCCCTAGCTTCCACCCGGAACCCACCATGCATACACTTAACCATAACTCAATCACCAATAGAAATCTAGGGATAAGAATAAACGGGGATCATATAGTAGATTCCAAATTGCTACGACTCATTTTTAACCTATAGCAATTGTGCCAATACATTAGACACTAGCTAATAGTACTAATAATATGGTGACAAGGAGTTTAGGCTAGATAGCATGGCTTGGGTTTGCACATCAATGTAGGGGATCTAAATAAATATAATGTAGGGCTTTCATTTGACTAATGCATGTATAACCTATGTGTTTTAGCAATAGTTTAACAAAATTGGGTTCAACATGCTCAAAAAGTTAGTTTGGTGACTTGCCTTGATCAGCAAAAGGAGAGGGAGGAACTTTCGGGATGTATTCCGACTCCTCAACAGCGTCGTAGTCTTCTCGATACGAATAAAATAAACATAACATTCAATTAAAACAATCCAAAACCACACCACAAGCATATAAGTTTTGATTAGGTTAAATTAAGGGAAATAAGTCATTAAGCTACTGGAGTTTATTATATGAGTTTTCAAAAATAAACTTTGATGGAGTTAGGGATTCTTCTAAAAAGGAATAGAATGTAATCTAATGTATTTTAAACTTCCAATTAATTTAAAATAAAAAGTTCAGAATAAACCTAGTGTTTCTATTACACCAATATGAAGAGGATAACAGATAAATTTTCCTAAATTTGAAATGGACAAATTTTGAGTTTATCCTAAAGTGCATTTGAATACTTTATTAAATAAACATAAAATACTAAAAATAAACCTACTATTTTTATTGAATTAACATGTAGAGAATAAAATTATAAATTTTCTAGAATTGAAATTGTTAAATTTGGAGTTAAAATGAGAAAGTTATGAATTTTCAAAGTTTAAATCAATTTCTGGATTTTTATTTAAACAGAAAACAGACTCGGGTCCACGGTGAGCCAGGCCCACCATAGACCCGCGCACTGTGTGCGTGGTCCGGCCCATCCTGGATCATTGGATCCAGATCTAACGCTCGGAAACGAGGCGGGGGCGTTAAGTGGTGATCAACTGCCCACGGCGCTCGGTACCCCTTTGACTAGATGGACGCTCAGGATTAAACCCCTTAAAGACTTAATCTCTGTCATCCGATCGCGATCGTGCGGCCAGAAATGAATCCAGCACGACACGCGTCGGGAGGGGTAAAGTACCCTTCTTCCCCAACTCCGGCGGTGCGTCGGTGAGCGATTCCGGCGTCGGCGAGGGCTACCCGACCTAGCTAGGGTTAAAAACGAAGAGAGGGGACTACGGGGAACACGAGGGTGCCAGCGGTGGTGGTGACGGCGAGTTGATGGCGACTGAAGACGTAGAGGGGCAATGAATCACCTCGGGTCCTCGTCGGCGGTGGGGTTCCGGCGGGTTCATCGACGATGGAGTGGTGGCTGAGGTCGGGGTGGTGCCTGTGGTCACGATGGTATGGTCACCGAGGACGGGGGAGGACTCCAGCGATGGCTAGAGCGAGGCCGGTGGTGTGGTGTTAAAAGAGGCGTCGTGGGCACTCTGTTCGGTCTAAGTGCGAATGGGTGTGCGGGCTGGACGCGGTGGAGGCATAGGGTTTAAGTAGAGGTACCGGCGGGGGCAGAGGGGGCGCAATCGGGGGAGGCCAAGAGTAAACTCTCTCATCAACGCCGGCGAGCCCCTTCTGTGCATGCGCGCGCTCGATCCAGGATGATGACGCGTGGAATAAAAGGGGGAAACGACCGGTGGGGCGCGGGGGACAACTTAAAGGCGCCAATTGAATGGGGGAGGGGCCGACGAGGCGGATTCAGGGGAGTTAGGGCACTGGCCGGTGAGGGGGGATTTGGGGGCGGATCTCGCGGAGACGATGGATCTGACAGGTGGGCAACAACGATCAGCGAGCGTGGGGGCCCGGTCGTGGCAACGGTCGGGTCTGACCGGTGGGGTCGGGCTCGGCCGAGAAGGGGAGTCGGTGCCGACAGGTGGGGTCGGGCTGTCGGATCCGCGCGCACGGGAGGGGGAGTCACTGCTGAGCAGGGTCCGCCTATCAGTGATGGGCGCGGGGAGGGAGTGGGCTGGGCCGGCTGGTTGGGGGAGATTGGGGGAGGGAGACCCGTTACTGTTCAGTTGCTTTTCTGAATAAATTTAATTGCTGAAATTGGTTTAAAATATTTGGGTTGTTTCCAAGGGTGATAAAAATTTGTAAAAATTATCAAAAATATAGCTTGGCCTTGGGATCATATACAAAAATTTGTAGCCTCTGGTTTGGATATTTCACCTAGGTTCCAGTTCATTTAAGCAAAAAGGGCATTAAAGGTATTTCAAAATTAATCATTTCTAGAAAAATATAATAAAATGAAATTTTTATTTCTCTGAAAATTTGGGGTGTTACAAACCTATCCCCCTTACAAAGAATCTCGTACTTGAGATTCGGAAAGTTACTCGAATAGCTCGGGGTATTGGGCTTTTAACTCATCTTCTTTTTTCCATGTGGCTTCCTCGATGGGTGGTTGTCCCACTGAACCTTGCAGAAACGAACCACACGACTCCTGGTCACTCTTTCCTTAACTTCAAGAATCCGGACGGGTTTCTCAATGTAGGTCAAGTCTTCTTGGACATTTAGCTGTTGGAGGTCGGCCTGTTCGGTGGGTACACGGAGACACTTCTTCAGCTGAGAGACGTGGAACACATCATGGACTCATGCCAAGGATGGAGGTAGTTCTAGCTGATATGCCACTTCTCCTTGCCATCGGAGGATTTGAAAGGGTCCGACGTAACGGGGTGCTAGCTTGCCTCTCATGTTAAACCTTTGGGTGCCACGGAGGGGAGTGACTCGAAGATAGACATAGTCGCCCTCCTCGAAGGTTAGGTCTCTCCGTCGGTTATCGGCATAGCTCTTTTGTCGGGACTGGGCTATCTTTAATTTGTCCTTGATGATCTTGAATTTCTCTTCGTCTTCTCGCAATATGTCTGTCCCGAATAGTTGCGACTCTCTGGTCTGATCCCAGAGTAGCGGCGTTCTGCACTTGTGCCTATAAAGTGCTTCAAACGGGGACATCTGCAGGCTGACTTGGTAGTTGTTGTTGTAGGAGAACTCCACATAAGGCAAGTTCTTATCCCACATTCCGCCAAAGTCTAGAGCGCAAGCTCTAAGCATATCCTCCAACACCTAGTTTACCCTTTCGGTTTGGCCGTCGGTCTGTGGATTATAGGCGGTGCTAAAGTGGAACACCCCAAATTTTCAAAAAATAAAAATATCATTTAATGTATTTTTCTAGATTAATTATTTTGGAAATAACTTTAATACCCTCCTTAGCTTATTTGAACTAGAACCTAGGTGAAATGGCCAAACCAGAGGCTAGAAAATTTTGTATGAGTTCCCAAGACCAAAATATATTTTTGAAAATTTTTACAAATTTTTACCACCCTTGGAAGTAGCCCAAAAATTTTAAATCAATTTCTGCAATTATTTCTATTCAGAAAATGATTGGAACAGTAACGGGCCTCCCTTCCTCAATCTCTCTCCCCCAACCGGCCCAACCCAATCCCTTCCCTGTGCCCGTACTAACACCCGGGCCCTACCCGTCAGAGACCCACTCCCTCCGCGCGCGCGCACCCGACGCCTCGACCCCACCTGTTGGTCGCGTCCCGTTGCCTCGCCCTCGCCCCTCGCCCACTGGCCGGTGGCCCCCACCTATCAGGACCATCGTCCACCTCGCGCCATCGCCCCCAAACTTCGCCGGCCGAATCAATGCCTCCGCGATCCGCTCGTCGCCGGCCCCCTCCCCTCCATTTATCGCCGGCATTGAATCCCCCACAGCGCGCCGACCGTTTCCCCTCTTAATTCCACGCGTAATCGCCCCTCAGTCGCTCGCATGCAAGGAAACCACCTCGCCGGCGTTTACTCTCGGCCTCCCCCGATTGCGCCCTCCCTGCCCCACAGGTACCCCTATTTAAACCCCCGACCACTGACGCGCTCAACCCCCACGTTAATTCGCTGCGAGAACGAACAGAATGCCCGGAATCCGAACTATAGCGCCACACCGCCGCCCGCACTCAGTCACCGCTCGTCGTCGCTGGAGTCCCCCTCCGTCCTCACCGACCACACCACTGTGACCGCAAGCGCCACCCCGACCTCGGCCACCACTTCATCGCCAACGAACCCCGCTAGAACGCCACCGCCGACGAGGACCCGAACACCTCCTTCGTCTACGCTCGTCGCCGGCCATGCTCCGACGACCATTCGCCTCACCAACGGTACCTTCGTGTTCCCCTAGTCGTCCTCTTTCTGTTTCTAGGCATAGCTAGGACCGTCGTCGCTCGCCGTGGCCCCTAGCCCGCTCGCCGTCGCCGAAGAAGACGACCGGCACGGGCTGAGTACCCGTGCCGTGTCGGATTCGCTCTCGGTCGTGCGATCCAGATCCAACGGCGGAGATTAGGTCGTTCTCGCGATTTAATCAGATCCGTCGGATCATAGTGAAGGGGTACGTTTTAATCTCGTGCGTTCGTTAATGTTTAAAACCCACGTTTAATCTGGATCGTCCATCGTGTACCGTTTCGACGTTTTAATCCTGGCCATCCGCGATAACTTAACTCCCCCGCCTCGCCCGTGGCCGCCCGATCGCGATCCAACGGTGGATCTTGATCCGGCGCACGTGCATAGTGCGCGGGTGCACCGTGAGCCCGGTTCACCATGGACCCGAGGCTGTTTTTGGTTTACATTAAATTCCAGAAACTGTTTTAAACTTGTAAAATTCATATCTGGCGCATTTTAACTTCAAAAATTATCATTTCAATTCCAGAAAATCTATAATTTTATTCTCTACATGTTAATGCAATAAAAACAGTGTGTTTACTTTGAATATTTCATGCTTATTTAATTAAATATTCAAATGCACTTTAGTGTAAATTACAAATTGGCTCATTTCAATTTTAGAAAAATTCATCTTTTATCCTTTTCATGTTAACATAATAAAACCACTAGGTTTACACTAAACCCCTTATTTTAAAATGGTTAGAAAAATTTAAAATACAATTGTTTACATTCTTGTTCCTTTAGAAAGACCATTATTTCATTTTAAAATTTATTTTAATATGTTCTTAGGATAACCTTCAGAAAGTTAATAACTTTATTTTCCTTAGTTCAAACCAATTCAAAGACCTATAATGCCTATTGTGTGGATTTTTGTATTGTTTATTGAATGTTATGTTTACTATTCATGTTAAAAAGACTACGACGCCGCCGAGGAGCCGGAGTACTTCCCGGAAGTCCTTCCCTCGCCTTTCATCGAACAAGGCAAGTCACCAAACCAATCTTTTGAGCATATTGAACCCATGTTTTACTAAACTATTGCTAAAACACATAGGATATACATGCATTAGTTAAATGAAACCCTTACAATATATTTATTAGGATCCCCCGACCTTGATGTGCAACCCAAGCCATGCTTTCTAGCCTAAACTCTTTGTCACCATATGATTAGTATTATTAGCTAGTGTCCAATGTATCGACACGATTGCTATAGGATTAAAAATGAGTCGTAGCAACTTGGTTCTACTATATGATCCCCGTTATCCTTATCCTTGGAATTCTGTTGGTGATAGAGTTTTGGTTGTGAGTGTATGCATGGTGGGTTCCAGGTGCAAGCTAGGGCATTGGTCGGTAGCACCCGGTGCACTATAAGGACCGGTCTGTGGGATCCGTTGCAATACACTTCCGTACTAACCACAAGTCTAATGGGTCAGTCCTAACTAAGGTATGGAGTGTTCCAAACCGAGGCCACCACTTGGAGATGGGTCAAGAAGCACCTGCGGGTGGCTAGTACCGACGTGGCGCAAAAGGGGGTGTGACGTTAGCCGAGATGCGGCCCGGCGCACCGGCGAAACCTAGAGCGGGTGGTTATCGCTTGGAGGATTTCATGCTGAGGTTTTGGCATGAGTTCCCGTGGTATGGGTCATCTCGTTACACCTTGGTGTTTGGGATGAGTGCATGCCTTGTGGGTACAGTAGTACACCTCTAATCAGAGTCATAAATCTTTTCAAAAAGCCGAGCCCACGGTCAAGGGCGGGTTGCGTGACATCCCACAGTTAGTTTACTTTTGGAATGAATGTGCATGATGGTTTGACATGTAAGGACTGTTGTGCGAGGAGGGAAAACGTACTCCTCGAGTTAGATGGTATTATTGATGTTCATGTTTATTATCTCGCATTAAAAAATTTGACTACACTAAATGCAATAACTGAAAATGTACTTTTTCGCACTTTTAGCCATTATCCTTCCTTTGTTATTATCTTGCATTATTACTTGCATTTGCGGTGGCTTATTGAGTACTATTTGTACTCATACCCGTTGGACACACCATTCAGAGGATGCCTACTACGAGGATGGTCTGGAGTAGCGACCTAGTCAAGAAGAAGATCCCGTAGAGGGCGTTCGCCATGCTTTTATTTGTTTATTTTATGTTTACTCTTATGTAATAATTGTGGTCTGCGTACCACGGATGATTGCTCGTATGTACGTGTCGCATGATGAACCTCTTGTATTATTGTTTTTCTTTGGAAATTCAATAATGTTCCGATTTGTTAAATCGGGGCGTCACATAAAGTTTAGCCGGGTGCCGAGTTCTTCTTGAATATTCTTCCAAAACTTGGAGGTAAACTGACTCCCTCGGTCAGATACAATCTTCTTTGGAACTCCGTGCAGGCACACGATTCGGGTCATGTACAACTCAGCCAACATAGCGATGGTGTAAGTTGTCTTGACGGGGATGAAATGAGCCACCTTGGTAAGTTGATCGACGATTACCCAGATGGAGTCATGACCGGCTTAGGTCCTGGGCAGTTCCGTGATGAAGTCCATCCCTATCTCTTCCCACTTCCATTCGGGGACCTTGAGGGGTTTCAATAATACGGTAGGCCTCTGGTGCTCTGCCTTGACTCGGCGGCATGTGTCGCACTTGGCCACATACTCAGTTATTTCCCTCTTCATACTGAACCACCAATATTTCTCTTTTAGATCTTGGTACATGTTTGTACTACCAGGGTGTATGGAGTATAGAGTTTCATGGGCCTATTGAAGGATAAGGTCCTTCAACTCTGGCTTGTCGGGCACGCATATCTGGTTTCCGAACCAGACGGTACCGTTCTCGTCCTCAGAGAATCCTGGGGCTTTACCTTTTCTCATGTTTGCTGGATCTCCAAGATGTTCGGGTCTTCCTTCTGCGTCTCATGGATCTGGTCCATCAAGACAGGTCTGGTCTCTAGAGCAGTGAGATATGCTCTGGTGGTGATCCTTAGATTCAACTGTTCCATCTCCTTATATAACAATGGGGCCTGGTCTTGCATCACGATGACATTGTAGTACCCTTTTTGACTTAGGGCGTCTACCACCACGTTGGCCTTGCCTGGATGATAGTGGATGCCTAAGTCATAATCTTTGATCAACTCCAACCACCTTCTTTGTCTAAGGTTTAGGTCCGGTTGAGTGAATATGTACTTAAGGCTCTTGTGGTCGGTGAAGACCTCACACTGATTCCCCACAAGGTAATGTCTCCATATCTTCAAGGCATGAACCATGGCTGCCAATTCCAGGTCATGGGTCAGGTAATTTAGCTCATGTGTCCTTAGCTGGCGAGAAGCGTAAGATATCACCTTCCCGTCTTGCATTAAGACACACCCCAACCCTTGGTGAGAGGCATCACAGTAGACGTGGAAGTCCTTCTGGATGTCTGACAGGGTTAGAATTGGGATTGACACAAGCTTTTTCTTAAGGGTCTGGAAGCATTCTTCACAGTCCAGAGTCCATTCGAACTTTACTTCCTTCTATAGCAGTCTGGTCATGGGCTTGGCTATCTTTGAGAAATTCTCGATGAACCAGCGGTAGTATCTGGCCAATCCAAGAAAACTCCAGATTTCAGTCACGTTCGTGGGTTGTAGCCAATTGATCACTGCTTCTACGGTGAAGTTCCTCGGTCATGTCATATCTACCGGAGGAATAGATGTGGACCCAACCATCGTGGAAGCAGTGACCAACTGGCTGCAACCCACGAACGTGACCAAGATCCGGAGTTTTCTCAGATTGGCCGGATACTACCGCCGGTTCATCGAGAATTTTTCAAAGATAGCCAAGCCTATGACCAGGCTGTTGTAGAAGGAAGTAAAATTTGAATGGACCCCAGATTGTGAAGAATGTTTCCAAACTCTTAAGAAGAAGCTCGTGTCAGCCCCAATTCTGACCCTGCCAGACATCTGGAAGGACTTCCACGTCTACTGTGATGCCTCTCGTCAAGGATTGGGATGTGTCTTAATGCAAGATGGGAAGGTGATATCTTACGCCTCTCGACATCTGAGACCACATGAGCTGAACTACCCGACCCACGACCTGGAATTGACAGCCGTGGTTCATGCCCTGAAGATATGGAGACATTACCTTGTGGGAAATCGGTGCGAGGTCTTCACCGATCACAAGAGCCTCAAATATATATTCACCCAACCGGACCTGAACCTCAGGAAGAGGATATGGTTGGAACTGATCAAAGATTACGACTTGGGCATCCATTATCATCCAGGCAAGGCCAATGTGGTGACAAACGCGCTTAGTCGAAAAGGGTACTGCAATGCCATCATGATACATGACCAGGCCCCTTTGCTATACAAGGAAATGGAAAGTGAGAAACCAAGGGTTGGTTTCGGAGTGTGTGATGAGTGATTGACAGATTTTACCCTCTGATTCGAAGGGGTCCCTTCGAAGGGGTTCAGAGGTGGTTTCACCGAAGGGTTCGGTGGGTCTGTTTGCTGCAGCTGTTGCAGCGGAGTGTGCTTGTCGGAGGGGTCCGAAAGTACATGATGACTGGGTCGTACTGAAGGTCTCGGTACTTTGGGCCGTACACCGGAGTGTGTGATGAAGGTTGTTTACCCGGAGAGGTCTCCGGGGTACTGGATACATTTGTCTGTCTGTCTATGGTGCGCAGGTGACTTCGGAGGCGACGGACGGTTCGTAGCAAGTGAACCTGGGTCAAGTGGGAGGCTTGATGCCAGGGGAGCAGGGAGCTCCGTCACGAAGGCTGCGAAGGGGTCGAGGTTGGACCTCGAGTCGAGGTGCGCCAGGAGAAGGCAGTAAGTGCAGAGTGTGGCTCTGGGTGAAGGTACTCCGAGACGAAGTCCTCGGAGGTGAGGCACTTCGAAGAGTACTCCAAATGGAGTGACTTCGGAGTATGGTGGACCAAGTCCTCAGCAATGAGGCAAGGCATTCGAAGTGTGCTCCGGAGGGAGGCACTCGAAGGTATACCCGACGAAGGTCTTAGAAGTCGAGGTGCATTGAAGGCATGGTCCGGGTGAGGATCGTCGAGGAGTGTGCTCGGGGAGAGACACTGCGACGAAGTGCTCATGGAATGCTTCATGCGGAGGTCTTGGACGAAGGAGGGTCTTCGAAGGGTGGTACTCTGAAGGTGGGGGCTTCGGAGTGAGGCTGACTTCGGAGTGAGGCTGGCTCCGGAGTGAGGCTGGCTTCGGAGTGAGGCTGGCTTGAGGTACTTCGGCCATGCATAACTTCGGTACACGGAATAACGGAGTTCGAGCTGGGAGAAGCTGCGAAGCCATGGTGGTCCACTCCGAAGGTGTTGGTGCGAAGGCCCAAGGGCTTTGATGGCTTCGACTCAAAACCATCACTGTATCGAAGGCTGACTTCGGTGAAGCGAAGGCCGTCAGGCTCAAGGCTTCTAACCGAAGCTACCGCACCCCTCGCGTGCGAAGGGGGGCTTTAGAAGGGTCCAAAATTGCAAAGGCTGACAGCGTCTGCTCTGCAAAAGCTGGTGTTGTCCCCTCTGCGAAGCTGGCAAAAGAAGCCTCCAAATAAAGTAGACTACCAGTTGTACCCCCCTGTTCTGATGAGACAAAACCAGTGTAAACCCTAGCGGTAAAGTAGTCTATTCATAGGGCTGAATAGTGCCTATAAATAGTGGAGGCTAGCTAGGTCACATCAACACTTTGAGCAGCCATTGT
This sequence comes from Zizania palustris, assembly GCA_019279435.1. NCBI lineage: Eukaryota > Viridiplantae > Streptophyta > Magnoliopsida > Poales > Poaceae > Zizania > Zizania palustris. The sequence continues at coordinate 73,945,233 of JAAALK010000287.1, read as the reverse complement.
AGAACTCCTGTGCTAGCCGCCACACTCTCTGTATTCATCCTGTGAGTTCATTTTGTGTTCCCTGTTCAAGCAATGAAGTTTTGATTCTGTTTTCATTTACTGCTTGAACTTGTATGCGTACTTCACTGCATGCTTTGATTTCTCCGTGCACCATCTTCTTGTGAGTTTTCTGGAGAGGTGTGTGAGAAGCCTGATCGAGTGAAGTGTGTGTTTTTCAGTGTCTGTTCGCTCTGTGTAAACTGGAGGCTAGACCTCTCTGATTACTAGCGAAGCACTGTTCTTGGCTTAGATCGAAGCCCATTTTTCTTCCCTTGTCGAAGTCCTCGGCGAGGTCTGTTTGGTGTGCGTTTAGACCTTCGAAGTACGAAGCCCAACACCAGTTGTTGTCGCTGAGTATTTGATCAAAGTCCTTAGAGGGAAGTCCGCTCTTGCGAAGGTTGAAGTGCGAAGCCTGCTCGAAGCCACCCTGTGTGTGGAGCCTGCACTGACTTAGCAGAGCTGAGTTTTCGGGGTTGTGGGTGGAGCGAAGTCTTCTTGGCTTCGAACTTTTGCTCCTTGCGAAGCCTGATTTCGGAGCTGTGAAATACCTCCGAACCAGAACTTCGAAGGCTGTGTTCGAAGCCTGTTCCGCAGAAGACAGAAGTAAAATAGAAGGCTATTTTTAGTTTGAAATTTTAAAAGCTCCCATTCACCCCCCCTCTGGTCGCCGTTTCCGGTCCAACAATTGGTATCAGAGCAGGTTAAGATCACCAGTTGACCTTAACCGGTTTTGTGATTTGTTGGCGACATGGACAGAGTTAGTAAAATACCTCTGTTCAATGGGACTGATTTTGCATACTGGAAGGTGCGCGTGGAGGCTTACTTTCTAAGCCAAGGAAATGCAATTTGGGAGATTGTGGACTCACAATACTCCATCCCTGAAACTCGCACCTCTCAAACAGAGAAAGATCAGTATAATGCCAACTCCAAGGCTAGAAACATACTGTTCATTGGTTTGAGCCGGAGTGAGTTTGATAGGGTGCAACACCTTAGGACAGCTAGGGAGATTTGGACTACACTCACTATTTTTCATGAGGGCTCTACACAGATTAAGGCCAGGCACCAAAGCACATACAATCAATAGTATCAGCTGTTTGTGCAGGCACCCAGTGAATCTATAGATGCCATGTTTTCTCGCTTCGATGCAATAGTGAGTAACCTGCGGTCCAACGGGACGCTTGCTTACAATGATCATGATAGAGCTATCAAGCTTCTCTATCCTCTTGATCGTAGCATATGGGAAGTGAAGATATCCAGCATTAAGGAGTTCGCAGGTTATGACTCATTGACCTGTGATGAGCTCTTCAGCAAGCTGAAGTCCACAGAGATTGCCAAGGCATCTCTTGCAGTGCATAGGAACTCCTTACCACAACCGTTGGCACTAGTTTCTAGCAGTAGCCGTGGCACCACTGCAGAACCAAGCACATCTGGCACTTGTGTTCTTGCAGATGGTTTTGCTTTATCCTCCCCGGTCTCCGTCACTAAGGAGCAGGTGGATACTCTGTATGATGATGAGCTTGCTCTCATTGCCAGAAGATTCACCCGTTTTCACCATGAGAGACGGGATCAGAGGAGAAGTGGTTTTAGTGGTTGTTTTGAGTGTGGCGACACTTCTCACATCAAGGCCAATTGCCCTAAACTCAAGAAGAGAGATGAGAGTGAGCGCCCCAAATACCACAAGAAGGAGAGGAAACTCTTTGTGAAGGGCAAGCGCGACAAGGTGGATAAGAGGGTAGCCAAAGCCGCTTCCAGAGCATTTGTTGCTGCTCTCAGCGACATTGACACTTCCTCAACTGAGGAGTCGAGCTCTGAGGAGGAGGAGTCCCCAAGGAAGGAGGAGAAGAAGGACAAGAAGGGACGAGATTTCACCGGCCTTTGCTTCATGGCCGATAGCGATCACAGCGGCGATGAGCTTGACTCATCTGAGGTACCACTATCCTATGACCAGCTTTCAATTAAGTTAGATGAACTGAATGAAGTAGTTCTTGGTTAGGATAGATTACTTGTGCAAGCCGCTAGAGATAGAAAAGACCTTAGACTTAGGCTAGAATCTGTTTCTACTGATTATGCCATGCTTAAGTCTAGAGTTAATAATGCTGAATGTGAATCTTGCACTGTTGTCATGGGTGAGCTTGCTCAGTTGCGTTCTGTGCATGCTCAAACTCTTTCTGAGCTTGAGACTGCACAGAAGCAACTTTTGACGGTTGATTCTAGTCCTCATGATATAATTGAATGCATGAACTGTTCTTTATTACGTGAGAGCATTGATTTACGTGATAAGCATTTCATGACTTAGAGGCTAGATTGGAGAGGGCCGGTAGTTCTAAGGATGTGCAACCTGTATGTGACACATGAATAACCCTTAAGGACCAGCTAGGCACTATTAGAGAGCGAGCTGAGAACCTCATGACTGAAAATGAATACCTTCTTTCTGTGGTTAACAAATGCACTGAATGAAAGGGTAGGATGGACTTCCTCTTGGCCAAGACCAAGATGTGTGCTGACAGGGCAGGGTTAGCTCTGGGTTTGGGATTTGAGAGGATTTCTTCAGATAGTGAGAACAAAACTATTTTTACCTCACCCACTACCTTAGAGAAAGAAAGAACCCTGTTAGACACTCCATCAGCCAAAAAGCCTACTCGGACTCCAAAGAAAACCACTCCTCCTGCCAAGAAAATCCCTCCCAAGAAAACCACTCAGCAAAAGCCCAAGGAGCCTGTGAGAATTGCTCCTATGACCCATGAGAGTGCCCCTAGGAGAGTTTTTCATTGTTCCTACTGTCAGAGGGAGGGTCATCTGATTGGGTTCTGTTTTCGTCGCATCAAGGATGAGCGACGCTCTCAGGCGATGAGCTTCCAGAACATGCACTACCTATCTTTAGGTATGCATGAGTCTAAGTTTTACTCTCGTCCTGTTATCGAGGCTCCTCGCACTTCTCGGAGAGGTTTTGCTCCTCGAGGTGTTCACCGTATTCCATATGGTGGTAGACCCCGTGTGAGTAGCTTTGTACCTCGACAGGGTAGGAGACTTCGTCATGCACAACATGTAGCTAGACCTCGTACTTTGCATCATTCTAATTATCCTGTGTGTAGACAGTCTACTTTTACTGTGCCTACTACTCGTATCACTCAGTGTTGGATGCCTCGTCATATATTCACTCACCCCAGCACTGAGCGATCGAGATTTTCTTATCATGTGTAGGCGCCGGACCGAGGCTTGAAGGGCACGTGGATCATGGACTCCGGTTGCTTGCGCCATATGATCGGAGATGCAGCATGGTTCTCCAGCCTCACCATAACCAAGCAAAGGGAACATATCACCTTCGGCAACAATCGAAGGAGTTGAGTGAAAGGTAAAGGTGTGGTAAGAATCAACTCGAATTTCACTCTCAAAGATGTTACTTTGGTTGAAAATTTGGGATACAATTTGCTTTCTGTATCTCAATTGCTTGATGAGGGCTTCGAAGTGCGATTCCATCGCGATACTTCGCATGTACTCAATTCTGATGGCGTTGTGGTTTGTAAGATCTTTAGAGTTGGGAGAGTTTTTGAAGCTGATTTTTCTGAGTCATCTGGTTCTTCTCATTGTCTTGTTGCACATTTGATTTCTGAGCTTTGGAAGTGGCATAGGAGACTAGGGCATATGAGCTTTGAGTTGCTTGCTCGTCTGAGTGCCCTAGGTCTGATCCGAGGATTGCCCAAGCTCAAGTTTGAAAGAATTTAGTTTGCGCTCCATGTCGACATGGAAAAATGATTGCCACTTCGCACTCGCCAGTCACCACGGTGATGACTGAACAACCCGAAGAACTTCTCCACATGAACGCTGTAGGTCCTTCTCAGGTTAGTTCTTTAGGTGGCAAGTGGTATGTGTTAGTCATTGTCGACGATTTCTCTCGCTACTCTTGGGTCTTCTTTCTTGCCAGCAAGTATGAAGTGTTTTCACACATTCGGAGCTTGGCTTTGAGACTTTTCACTAAACTCATTGGTGCATTGAAATTCATTCGAAGTGATAATGGCACTGAGTTCAAGAACAGTCTCTTTGTTGACTTTTGCATGGAGCATGGCATAGAACATCAATTCTCTGCTCCGCGGGTTCCTCAACAGAACAGTGTTGTTGAGAGGAAGAATCGCACTTTGGTTGAGATGGCTAGGACGATGCTCGATGAGAACAGGACTCCTAGAAAATTCTGGGCTAAGGCCATGAATACTGTATGTTACATCTCAAACCGAATCTTCTTGTGCTCAATTTTGAACTTGACATCTTATGAGCTACGTTTTAGGAGACAGCCCAAGGTCACTCATCTTCGAGTTTTTGGTTGTCATTGCTTTATCCTAAAACATGGTAATTTGGACAAATTTGAGTCGCGTTCTTCTAACGGGATCTTTTTGGGTTACACTACACATGGTCATTCTTATCGTGTTTATAATTTAGAGACTAACACTGTCATCGAGTCATGTGATGTGACTTTTGATGAATCAACCCCCTCTGTTAGTTCTACTCTTGAACAGGCAAATAAACATGACATGGAACAGACTATCTTCAAAGAAGAAGATCCCGGAGATTTCGAGGATGAACCCCTACTACCCTCGACATCAACCCCCAAAGCCGACCCCGCTTCGACCACTTCGGCACAAGGTCCCAAAGCAACTACCTCGACATCGGTCATCTTGGACCACTCGAACGCACAAGTTGAGGGGAGATTACATCTCGTCGCGAGGCTCCACATCACGTTCAAAGGATGCATCCTCCCAAGCAGATCATTGGTGAGCTTGATCAAAGGGTAACACATTCTCATGCTCATTTCATTGATTCCGCTTTTGTTGGTTCTTTTGAGCCCTTAGATGTTAGTCATGCACTTTCTGATTCTAGTTGGATCAATGCCATGCATGAGGAACTTGAAAATTTTGAGAGAAACCAAGTCTGGACTTTAGTTGATCCTCCACCAAATGTTCATTTCATTGGAACAAAATGGATTTTCAAAAACAAACAAGGGGAGGATGGGACAATAGTTAGAAACAAGGCTAGACTTGTAGCTCAGGGTTATTCTCAATTAGAAGGTATTGATTTTACTGAAACTTTTGCACCTGTTGCTCGTCTTGAGGCCATTAGGATTTTGCTTGCCTTTGTGACATCCCGGGGATTCAAACTCTATCAAATGGATGTCAAAAGTGCATTTCTAAATGGCTTCATAGGCGAAGATGTTTATGTAAAACAACCCCCTGGATTTGAAAACCCCAAATACCCACATAAAGTCCTTAAACTTCATAAGGCTCTTTATGAACTCAAGCAGGCCCCTCGGGCATGGTATGATAGACTTAAGTCTTTTCTTCTTGAGCGGGGGTATTTAATGGGATCTGTTGATAAAACCCTGTTCACTCTCAAGCATGGCAAAGATTTCCTCCTAGTTCAGATTTATGTGGATGATATCATCTTTGGTTGCCGAGTTTGCAGATGCCATGAGCAGGGAGTTCGAGATGTCCATAATGGGCGAACTCACTTTTTTCCTTGGTTTGCAAATCAAACAAAGCAAACAAGGTACTTTTGTCCACCAGACGAAGTACACCAAAGATCTACTCAAGAAGTTCGACATGGCTGATGCAAAGCCACTCACCACTCCAATGGCTACATCTGTAGCATTGGATCCTGACGAAGATGGAGAAGCCGTAGATCAGAAGGAGTTCCGAAGCATGATCGTCTCCCTCCTCTACTTGACTGCTACGAGGCTGGACATACACTTCGCAGTGTGTCTGTGCGCTCGTTTTCAGGCTTCACCTCGAGCTTTGCACCGCCAAGCGATAAAGCGCATTCTCAGGTATCTCAAACATACCCTCGAATTTGGCATTTGGTATTCTGTGTCTTCCTCTTTGTGTCTTCGAGGTTATTCCGATGCAGATTTTGCTGGGTGTAGGATTGATAGGAAGAGTACCTCTGGTACTTGTCATTTTCTGGGTACTTCACTGGTTTGCTGGTCTTCTCACAAACAGTCTAGTGTTGCACAATCGACGGCTGAGGCCGAATATGTTGCTGCAGCTAGCTGTTGCTCTCAGATTTTGTGGATGGTTTCCACTTTGCGGGATTTTGGGTTAGATTATAAGAGTGTTCCACTTTTCTGTGATAACACTAGTGCTATTTGTATTCCAAACAACCCAGTTCAGCATTCCAGAACCAAACACATTGATGTGCGATATCATTTTCTCAAATATCATAATGAGAAGGGTGATATTGAGCTTCAATATGTTGATACCCAACACCAGCTAGCCGATATTTTCACAAAACCCCTCGATGCTTCTCGTTTTGCCTACTTGCGTGGGGAACTTGGTGTTTGTCACCCTTACGACATTTTGTGAGGGGGAGCAGATTTTGATTGTCTTGCATATGCTCATTGTGTGTGTGAAATTGCATTTACATCTTTTTCACTTATATGCCTGACTTTAATTCATGAAATCATGTCAGCTCAGCTCTATTTAATATGTCTGAAACATTATGTGCATGATTTTTCTTTCCAAAATCAAATCATGCTCACTGCTTAGTCTTGAATCTAGCATGTTTATGCAGGACTGCTTTAGCTATCTTTTATCTGCTTGATAGCAAGACACTTTTTCTCTGGATGCTAAACATTGCAACTTGAAAAATTGTATTCATGGATATTCATCAAGTGCTATACAATTTGGTCACTAAATTAAAAATTCAAAAATCCATGATTTGTTAGTTACAAGCGAAAAAGATCCAGGTGGGTTTGTTTGTCGCACTGCTCTATTCTAGACTGCTTACCATTGTACTTTGGTCTGAACTGGGATAGTGTAGTGTATGCCAAAATCACTGCCTTAAGCTTCTGATGGCTTTTGTGCCTAGGCTTGGCCTCATTGGAAAATATAAGGTAGACAAACAAATAACCCCTGGCATTATGAAATGAACAACAAATTCATTGATCATCAAGTTTGCTTTTAATGCTCCACTTGAACTGGACTTGTCTATCTAGAGTAGAAATTGGCTAGCTTTGCGTAGTCCCTGCTTTTACTTGTCTAGTTACCTTGATTGAGTGGTGATGTTTTTATTTCAAAATGATAAAATCACATGCAGTCATCATGTTTTTTAGAGAATGTTAAATTGAGTTGAGCACATGATAAATTGGTATTAATATTGGCATATTTTTGCTTTACATGTCTCTGTAATTCTGCCCATTTCGAAGCTTTGCATCTTTTTAATGCTCCTTGATGCTTGCATTCCCAAAAGGGGAGAAATTTTTGAGTTCTCTGTAGCAAGGGGTAAAATAACTCAGGGGGAGTTTTATCTTGCAAAGGGAAAGATTTGCCGAATGGCCTTTTACTCTTTTGAAAAAAGGGGGAGGAAAATACTTTTGTCAAGTGACATGATTTGACTCGTTTCTGAGTTTTTATGGTCACTTGTGTGATGAAATTTTTCAAATTTTCTTGAACTTGAATTTGGTTGTCAATGCACTCATCAAGGGGGAGATTGAGAAACTAAGGGTTGGTTTCGGAGTGAGTGATGAGTGATTGACAGATTTTACCCTCTGATTCGAAGGGGTCCCTTCGAAGGGGTTTGGAGGTGGTTTCACCGAAGGGTTCGGTGGGTCTGTTTGCTACAGCTATTGTAGCGGAGTGTGCTTGTCGGAGGGGTCAGACAGTACACGATGACTGGGTCGTACCGAAGGTCTCGGTACTTTGGGTGGTACACCGGAGTGTGTGCTGAAGGTTTTTTACCCAGAGAGATCTCCGGGGTACTGGATACACTTGTCTGTCTGTCTATGGTGCGTAGGTGACTTCGGAGGTGACAGACGGTTCGTAGAAAGTGAACCTGGGTCAAGCGGGAGGCTTGATGCCAGGGGAGCAGGGAGCTCCATCATGAAGGCCACGAAGGGGTCGAGGTCGGACCTCGGGTCGAGGTGCGCCAGGAGAAGGCAGTAAGTGCGGAGTGTGGCACCGGGTGAAGGTACTCCGAGATGAAGTCCTCGGAGGCGAGGCACTTCGAAGGGTACTCCAAATGGAGTGACTTCGGAGTATGGTGGACCAAGTCCTCAGCAATGAGGCAAGGCGTTCGAAGTGTGCTCCAGAGGGAGGCACTCGAAGGTATACCCAACGAAGGTCTCAGAAGTCGAGGTGCATCGAAGGCATGGTCCGGGTGAGGATCGTCGAGGAGTGTCCTCGGGGAGAGACACTGCGACGAAGTGCTCATGGAATGCTTCATGCGGAGGCCTTCGACGAAGGAGGGACTTCGAAGAGTGGTACTCCAAAGGTGGGGCTTCGGAGTGAGGCTGGCTCCGGAGTGAGGCTGGCTCCGGAGTGAGGCTGGCTCCGGAGTGAGGCTGACTTGAGGTACTTTGGCCATGCATGGCTTCAGTACATGGACTGACGGAGTTCGAGTTGGGAGAAGCCGCGAAGCCGTGGTGGTCCACTCCGAAGGTGTTGGTGCGAAGGCCCAAGGGCTTTGATGGCTTCAGCTCAAAACCGTCACTGTATCGAAGGCAGACTTTGGTGAAGCGAAGGCCGTCAGGCTCAAGGCTTCTTACCGAAGCTACTGCACCCCTCGCGTGCGAAGGGGGGCTTCAAAAGGGTCCAAAACTGCAAAGGCTGACAGCGTCTGCTCTGCAAAAGCTGGTGCTGTCCCCTCTGCGAAGCTGACAAAAGAAGCCTCCAAATAAAGTAGACTACCAGTTGTACCCCCCTGTTCTGATGAGACAAAACAAGTGTAAACCCTAGGGGTAAAGTAGTCTATTCACAGGGCTGAGTAGTGCCTATAAATAGTGGAGGCTAGCTAGGTCACATCAACACTTTGAGCAGCCATTGTAGAACTCCTGTGCTAGCCGCCACACTCTTTGTATTCATCCTGTGAGTTCATTTTGTGTTCCCTGTTCAAGCAATGAAGTTTTGATTCTGTTTTCATTTACTGCTTGAACTTGTATGTGTACTTCACTGCATGCTTTGATTTCTCTGTGCACCATCTTCTTGTGAGTTTTCTGTGTTTTTTAGTGTCTGTTCGCTCTGTGTAAACTGGAGGTTAGACCTCTCTGATTACTAGCGAAGCACTGTTCTTGTCTTAGATCGAAGCCCATTTTTCTTCCCTTGTCGAAGTCCTCGGCGAAGTCTGTTCGGTGTGCGTTTAGACCTTCGAAGTACGAAGCCCAGCACCAGTTGCTGTCGCTGAGTATTTGATCGAAGTCCTTAGAGGGAAGTCCGCTCTTGCGAAGGTTAAAGTGCGAAGCCTGCTCGATGCCACCCTGTGTGCGGAGCCTGCACTGACTTAGCAGAGCTGAGTTTTCGGGGTTGTGGGTGGAGCGAAGTCTTCTTGGCTTCGAACTTTTGCTCCTTACGAAGCCTTATTTCGGAGCTGTGAAATACCTCCGAACCAGAACTTCGAAGGCTGTGTTCGAAGCCTGTTCCGCAGAAGACAGAAGTAAAACAGAAGGCTATTTTTAGTCTGAAATTTTAAAAGCTCCCATTCACCCCACCTCTGGTCGCCGTTTCCGGTCCAACAGAAAGGCTGAATTTAGGGATCACCACCCGAGCATACCTCACTGATCTAGAGTCTAGACCCATCTTGATAGACCAGATCCGAGAAAAGCAGAAGGAAGATCCGGACATCTTAGAGATCTAGCAGAACATGCGGAAGGGTAAAGCCCCTGGATTCTCCGAGGACGAGCATGGTACCATCTGGTTTGGAAACCGGATATGCGTACCCGATGATCTTGAGTTGAAGACTCTCATCCTCCAAGAAGCCCACGATACTCTGTACTCCATACATCCCGGGAGTACAAAGATGTATCAAGACCTAAAGGAGAAATATTGGTGGGTCAGCATGAAGAGGGAAATAGCTGAGTATGTGGCCAAGGGCGACACATGCCGGCGAGTCAAGGCAGAGCACCAAAGACATGCTGGATTGTTGCAACCCCTCAAGGTTCCCGAATGGAAGTGGGAAGAGATAGGAATGGATTTCATCACAGGACTACCCCGAACCCAAGACGGTCATGATTCTATCTGGGTGATCGTCGACCGACTCACCAAGGTGGCTCACTTCATCCCCGTCAAGACAACTTACACCGTCGCCAAGTTGGCCGAGTTGTATATGACCCGGATTGTGTGCCTGCACGGAGTTCCAAAGAAGATTGTATCTAACCGTGGGAGTCAGTTTACCTCTAAGTTTTGGAAGAACCTTCAAGAGGAACTCGGCACCCGGCTAAACTTTATGTGACGCCCCGATTTAACAAATCGAAACATTATTGAATTTCCAAAGAAAAACAATAATACAATAGGTTCATCATGCGACACGTACATACGAGCAATCATCCGTGGTACGCAGACCACAATTATTACATAAGAGTAAACATAAAATAAATAATTAAAAGCATGGCGAACACACTCTTCAGGATCTTCTTCTTTACTGGGTCGCTACTCCAGACCATCCTCGTAGTAGGCATCCTCTGAATGGTGTGTCCAACGAGTATGACTACAAATAGTACTCAATAAGCCACTGCAAATGCAAGTAATAATGCAAGATAATAACAAAGGAAGATTAATGGCTAAAAGTGCGGAAAAGTACATTTTCAGTTATTGCATTTAGTGTAGTCAAATTTTATCATGCGGAATAATAAACATGAACATCAATAATACCATCTAACTCAATGAGTACGTTTTCCCTCCTCGCACAACAGTCCTTACATTTCAAACCATCATGCACATTCATTCCAAAAGTAAACTAACTGTGGGATGTCACGCAACCCGCCCTTGACCGTGGGCTTGGCTTTTTGAAAAGATTTATCACTCTGATCAGAGGTGTACTACTGTACTCACAAGGCATGCACTTATCCCAAACACCAAGGTGTAATGAGATGACCCATACCACAGGAACTCGTGCCAAAACCTCAGCATGAAATGCTCCAAGCGATAACCACCCGCTCTAGGTTTCGCCGGCGCGCCGGGCCGCATCTCGGCTAACGTCACACCCCTTTTGCGCCACGTCGGTACAAGCCACCCGCAGGTGCTTCTTGACCCATCTCCAAGTGGTGGCCTCGGTTTGGAACACTCCATACCTTAGTTAGGACTTACCCATTAGACTTGTGGTTAGTACGGAAGTGTATTGCAATGGATCCCGCAGGCCGGTCCTTATAGTGCCCCGGGTGCTATCGACCAATGCCCTAGCTTGCACCTAGAACCCACCATGCATACACTCACAACCAAAACTCTATCACTAACAGAATTCCAAGGATAAGGATAACAGGGATCATATAGTAGAACCAAGTTGCTACGACTCATTTTTAATCCTATAGCAATCGTGTCGATACATTGGACACTAGCTAATAATACTAATCATATGGTGACAAAGAGTTTAGGCTAGAAAGCATGGCTTGGGTTGCACATCAAGGTCGGGGGATCCTAATAAATATATTGTAAGGGTTTCATTTGACTAATGCATGTATATCCTATGTGTTTTAGCAATAGTTTAGTAAAACATGGTTTCAATATGCTCAAAAGATTGGTTTGGTGACTTGCCTTGTTCGATGAAAGGCGAGGGAGGGACTTCCAGGAAGTACTCCGGCTCCTCGGCGGCGTCGTAGTCTTTTTAACATGAATAGTAAACATAACATTCAATAAACAATACAAAAATCCACACAATAGGCATTATAGGTCTTTGAAATGGTTTGAACTAAGGAAAATAAAGTTATTAACTTTCTCAAGGTTATCCTAAGAACATATTAAAATAAATTTTAAAATGAAATAATGGTCTTTCTAAAGGAACAAGAATGTAAACAATTGTATTTTAAATTTTTCTAACTATTTTAAAATAAGGGGTTTAATGTAAACCTAGTGGTTTTATTATGTTAACATCAAAAGGATAAAAGATGAATTTTTCTAAAATTGAAATGAGCCAATTTGTAATTTACCCTAAAGTGCATTTGAATATTTAATTAAATAAGCATGAAATATTCAAAGTAAACATACTATTTTTATTGCATTAACATGTAGAGAATAAAATTATAGATTTTCTGGAATTGAAATGATAATTTTTGAAGTTAAAATGCGCCAGATATGAATTTTACAAGTTTAAAACAGTTTCTGGAATTTAATTTAAACCAAAAACAGCCTCGGGTCCACGGTGAACCGGGCTCACGGTGCACCCGCGCACTGTGCGCGTGCGCCGGATCGAGATCCACCGTTGGATCGCGATCAGGCGACCACGGGGGAGGCGGGGGAGTTAAGTTATTGCGGACGGCCAGGATTAAAACGTCGAAACGGTACGCGATGGACGATCCAGATTAAACGTAGGTTTTAAACATTAACGAACACACGAGATTAAAACGTACCCCTTCGCTATGATCCGACGGATATGATTAAATCACGTGAATGACCTAATCTCCGCCGTTGGATCTGGATCGCACGACCGAGAGCGAATCCGACACGGCATTGGTACTCAGCCCGTGCTGGTCGTCTTCTCCGGTGACGGCGAGTGGGCCAGGGGCCACGGCGAGCGACGACAGCCCTAGCTATGCCTAGAAACGGAAAGAGGACGACTAGGGGAACACGAAGGTACCGTTGGTGAGGCGAATGGTCGTCGGAGCGTGGCCGGCAACGAGCGTAGACGAAGGAGGTGTTCGGGTCCTCGTCGGCGGTGGCGTTCCGGCGGGGTTCGTTGGCGATGAAGTGGTGGCCGAGGTCGGGGTGGATCTTGTGGTCACAGTGGTGCGGTCGGTGAGGACGAAGGGGGACTCCGGCGATGACGAGTGGTGACTGGAGTGCGGGCGGTGGTGTGGCACTATAGTTCGGATTCCAAGCGTTCTGTTCGTTCTCGCAGCGAATTAACGTGGGGGTTGAGCGCGGTGGTGGTCAGGGGTTTAAATAGGGGTACCGGCGGGGGTAGGGAGGGTGCAATCGGGGGAGGCCGAGAGTAAATGCCGGGGAGGTGGTTTCGTTGCATGCGAGCGTATGAGAGGCGATTACGCGTGGAATTAAGAGGGGAAACGGTCGGTGCGCCGCGGGGCATTCAATTCCGGCGATAAATGGAGGGGAGGGGGCCGGCGATGAGCGGATCGTGGAGGCATTGATTCGACCGGTGAAGTTTGGGGGCGATGGCGCGAGGTGGACGACGGCCCTGACAGGCGGGGACCATCGGCCAGTGGGCGAGGGGCGAGGGCGAGGCAACAGGACGCGACCGACAGGTGGGGTCGAGGCGTCAGGTGCGCGCGCGCGGAGGGAGGGGGTCTCTGACGGGTGGGGCCCGGGTGTCAGTACGGGCGCGGGGAAGGGAGTGGGCTAGGCCGGTTGGGGGAGAGAGATTGAGGGAGGGAGGCCCGTTACTGTTCCAATCATTTTTTGAATAGAAATAATTGCAGAAATTGATTTAAAATGTTTGGGCTACTTCCAAGGGTGGTAAAAATTTGTAAAAATTCTCAAAAATATATTTTGGTCTAGGGAACTCATACAAAATTTTCTAGCCTCTGGTTTGGCCATTTCACCTAGGTTCTAGTTCAGATAAGCTAAAGAGGGTATTAAAGGTATTTCCAAAATAATTAATCTCAGAAAAATACATTAAATGATATTTTTATTTTTTTGAAAATTTGGGGTGTTACAAACCTATCCCCCTTACAAAGAATCTCGTCCTCGAGATTGAAATGCTACTCGAATAACTCGGGGTATTGGGCTTTCAACTCGTCTTCTTTTTCCCATGTGGCTTCTTCAACGGGGTGGTTATCCCACTGAACCTTGCAGAAGCGAACCACACGGCTCTTGGTTACTCTTTCCTTAGTCTCGAGGATCTTGACGGGTTTCTCGATGTAGGTCAAGTCCTCTTGGACGTTGAGTTGTTGGAGGTCGGCCTGTTCGGCGGGCACACGAAGACACTTCTTCAGTTGAGAGACGTGGAACACATCATGGACTCCTGCCAGAGATGGAGGCAGTTCTAATTGAGATGCCACTTCTCCTTGCCATCGGAGGATCTGAAAAGGTCCGACATAGCGGAGTGCTAGCTTGCCTTTCATGTTGAACCTTTGAGTGCCACGGAGGGGAGTGACTCGGAGATAGAAATAATCACCCTCCTCAAAGGTTAGGTCTCTTCGTCGGTTATCGGCGTAGCTCTTCTATCGGGACTGGGCTATCTTTAATCTGTCCCTGATGATCTTGACCTTCTCTTCGGTTTCTCTTAGTATATCTATCCCAAACAGCCGTGACTCTACGGTCTGATCCCAGAGTAACGGCGTTCTGCACTTACACCCATAAAGTGCTTCGAACGGGGACATCTGCAGGCTAACTTGATAGCTGTTGTTATAGGAGAACTCCGCATAGGGCAAGTTCTTGTCCCACATTCCGCCAAAGTCTAGAGCGCAAGCTCTAAGCATATCCTCCAATATCTGGTTAACCTTTTCAGTTTAACCATCGGTCTGTGGATGATAGGCGGTGCTAAAGTTCAGCCGGGTGCCGAGTTCCTCTTGAAGGTTCTTGTCGGGCACGCATATCTGGTTTCCGAACCAGACGGTACCGTTCTCGTCCTCAGAGAATCCTGGGGCTTTACCTTTTCTCATGTTTGCTGGATCTCCAAGACGTTCGGGTCTTCCTTCTGCGTCTCACGGATCTGGTCCATCAAGACAGGTCTGGTCTCTAGAGCAGCGAGATATGCTCTGGTGGTGATCCTTAGATTCAACTGTTCCATCTCCTTATATAACAATGGGGTCTGGTGTTGCATCACGATGGCATTGTAGTACCCTTTTCGACTTAGGGCGTCTGCCACCACGTTGGCCTTGCCTGGATGATAGTGGATGCCTAAGTCATAATCTTTGATCAACTCCAACCACCTTCTTTGTCTAAGGTTTAGGTCAGGTTTAGGTCCGGTTCGGTGAATATGTACTTAAGGCTCTTGTGGTCGGTGAAGACCTCACACCGATTCCCCACAAGGTAATGTCTCCATATCTTCAAGGCATGAACCATGGCTACCAATTCCAGGTCATGGGTCGGGTAATTTAGCTCATGTGTCCTTAGCTGGCGAGAGGCGTAAGATATCACCTTCCCATCTTGCATTAAGACTGTTGGACCGGAAACGGCGACCAGAGGGGGGTGAATGGGAGCTTTTAAAATTTCAGACTAAAAATAGCCTTCTGTTTTAATTCTGTCTTCTGCGGAACAGGCTTCGAACACACCCTTAGAAGTTTAGGTTCGGAGGTATTTGACGGCTCCGAACATAGGCTTTGCAGGGAGCAAAAGATCGAAGCCAAGAGGACTTCGCTCCACCCACAACCTCAAAAAATTCAGCTTCTGCTCAGTCAGTGCAGCCTTCGCACACAGGGTGCCTTCATGCAGGCTTCACACCTCACCCTTCGCAAGAGCGAACTTCCCTCTGAGGACTTAGACCAAATACTTAGCGACGGCAACTGGTGCTAGGCTTCGTACTTCGAAGGTCAAAATGCACACAAAACAGACTTCGCTAAGGGGTTCGACACGGGACGAAAAACGGGCTTCGATCAGTGCTTCGCTAGTAATCATCGAGGTCTAGCCTCCAGTTTACACAAAGTGAACACACACTGAAAAACACACTTCGCTCAGAACACACTTCACCCAAACAGGCTTCGGTGCACAATCTCAAGTCAAACGAAGTGACACACAAGAGATCGAAGTATAGAGCGAGGTATGCATACAAGCTCAAGCAAAAAGTGAACTCAGAATCAAGACTTCGATGCTTGAACAGGGAACACAAAAATTGAACTCACAGGATGAATACGAAGTACGTGGTGGCTAGTACAGGAGCTCATCTCAATGAATGCTCAAAGTGTTAATGCGACCTACCCAGCCTCCACTATTTATAGGCACTATTCACCCATGTGAATTGACTACTTTACCCCTAGGGTTTACATTGGTTTTGTCTCATCAGAACAGCGGGGTACAAAAGGTAGTCTACTTTATTTGGAGGCTTCTCTGTCAGCTTTGCAGAGGGGACAACATCAGCTTTTTGCAGAGCAGACACTGTCAGCCTTTACAGTCTTGGATTCTTCTGAAGCCCCCCTTCGCATTCGAGGGGTGCGGTAGCTTCGGTGAGAAGCCTTGAGCCTGACGGCCTTCGCTTCACTGAAGTCAGCCTTCGATACAGTGACAGTTTTGAGCCGAAGCCGTCAAAGCCCTTGGGCCTTCGCACCAACACCTTCGGAGTGGACCACCACGGCTTCGCAGCTTCTCCCAGCTCAAACTCCGTCAGTCCGTGTACCGAAGCCACGCATGGCCGAAGTACCTCAAGTCATCCTCACTCCGGAGCCATCCTCGCTCCGAAGCCTCCTTCACTCCGAAGCCCCACCTTCGGAGTACCACCCTTCGAAGTCCCTCCTTTGTCCAAGGCCTCTGCATGAAGCATTCCATGAGCACTTCGTTGCAGTGTCTCTCCCCGAGCACACTCCTCGACAAGCCTCACCCGGACCATGCCTTCGATGCACCTCGACTTTTGAGACCTTCGTCGGGTATACCTTCGAGTGTCTCCCTCCGGAGCACACTTCAAACTCCTTGCCTCATTGCCGAGGACTTAGTCCACCATACTCCGAAGTCACTCCATTCGGAGTACCGTTCGAAGTGCCTCGCCTCTGAGGACTTCATCTCGGGGTACCTTCACCCGGAGCCATGCTCCACACTTACTGCCTTCTCCTGGCGCACTTCAACCCGAGGTCCGACCTCGACCCCTTCGCAGCCTTCGTGATGGAGCTCCCTGCTCCCCTGGCATCAAGCCTCCCGCTTGACCCAGGTTCACTTGCTACGAACCGTCCGTCGCCTCCGAAGTCCCCTGCGCATCACAGACAAACAGACAAGTGTATCCAGTACCCCGGAGACCTCTCCGAGTAAGCAACCTCCGATACACACTTCGGTGTACCGCCCAAAGTACCAAACCCTTCGGTACAACCAATCATCGTGTACTGTCGGACCCCTCTGACAGGCACACTCCGCTGCAATAGCTGCAGCAAACAGAGCCCACCGAACCCTTCGGTGAAATAGCCTCCGAACCCCTTCGAAGGGACCCCTTCGAATCAGAGGGTAAAATCTGTCAATCACTCATCACAGACTCCGAAACCAACACTTGGTTTCTCAATCTCCCCCTTGATGAGTGCATTGACAACCAAATTCAAGTTCAAGAAAATTTTGAAAAATTTCAGCACACAAGTGACCATAAAAACTCAGAACCGAGCCAAATCATGTCACTTGACAAAAGAATTTTCCTCCCCCTTTTTCAATAGAGTAAAAAGCCCATTCGGCAAAACTTCCCTTGGCAAGATAAAAACTCCCCCTGAGTTATTTTACCCCCTTGTTGCAGAGAACGTAAAAGATTTCTCCCCCTTTGGCAATCCAAGCATCAAGGAGCATGTTGTAGGACCGAAAGTAGCGACCAGAGGGGGGGTGAATGGGCGCCTTAAAAATTCTTTTGAATATATGGCCTGTTCCCAACACCCAACGCACCTCAAAAGACTAAGCAGAGAAAAATGAACAGATAGCCTAAGTCTAAAGGTATCTAGCCTAGAAGCAACTGATGTTAAACAGAGAACTACCAAAGCAGTGCAACTAGGCAGATAAACAAAGTATACTAGATATGTCAGGCCAAACTTCTCAATGAAATGATCTAAGTATATATAAAGTGAGATGAGAAGTTACTGTTCAGATTTGTCTCCTGTTCGGAACTCGGCGAAGCCTGCTTCGCCTGTCGAGATCTGCTTCGGAGGTCGAAGCCTGCTTCGGAGATGGTCCTCAGTTGCACCCGGTTGTTAAAAAGACACAAATCATCATCTCCCAAAGACTCAAGCTCGTCCTCAGTGATAACCATCAAGGAGAAACCAGCACAACTCACAGCAGAGGGATCAACAGAAGGTGTAGTAAGGGCCAGGGACTTTGATCCAGAACCAGTGAGATTTGATCTCAGCTGGATATCTACCTCAGTGGCCTTTAGCTTGCTAAACAACTCAGAAATGGTCAAGGTATCGTAAGAAGTGCTCTCAACGATAGAGGATACCTTGATCTCCCAGATCTTTGGGTCCAAGGTATGGAGAACCGTGAGCGCCTACTCGTGATCTGAGACTAACTGAGCACCCTCAGCCTTGTTGTCCCGAAGCTTGTTAATGATCGATTGAAAGCGACCAAACAAAGCTTCAATAGATTCACCCGGCTTTTGTGTGAAGTTCTCGTACTCACGCCGGTAGGTCTGATAGAGCCGAGCCTTGACCTGGGCTGTTCCCTCATGGTGTGCCTTGAGGGTAGCCTAGATCTCTCTCGCAGTGGAGAGATGGCTCACACGCTCAAATTCTGTGGGACCTAAATAAGAAAAGAGAATGTTCACGGCTTTACTATTGCTCAGATGCTGGGCAATGATACCAGGAGTACCATACTCAGCAACTGGCAGAATGACAAACGTGTCATGAACGCAAATGTCCCAGATGTCCGTGCCCTGGCTCATGAGATAGGCTCGCATGCGAGTCTTCCAATAGTTATAGCCATAGGCTTCCAAGGACGGGACCTTACCAGGAGAAGTCATGATCACTACTGGGGTTTAGAACCGGTTAAGGTATGGAAAAAAACCTAACCAGGCTCTGATACCACTTGTACGATCGAAAGTAGCGACCAGAGGGGGGATGAATGGGCGCCTTAAAAATTCTTTCGAATATATGGCCTGTTCCCAACACCCAACGCACCTCAAAAGACTAAGCAAAGAAAAATGAACAGATAGCCTAAGTCTAAAGGTATCTAGCCTAGAAGCAACTGATGTTAAACAGAGAACTACCAAAGCAGTGCAACTAGGCAGATAAACAAAGTATACTAGATATGTCAGGCCAAACTTCTCAATGAAATGATCTAAGTACATATAAAGTGAGATGAGAAGTTACTGTTCAGATTTGTCTCCTGTTCGGAACTCGGCGAAGCCTGCTTCTCCTGTCGAGGTCTGCTTCGGAGGTCGAAGCCTGCTTCGGAGATGGTTGATGAAGTCTGCCGAGGAGGTTTGGTCTAACCTAGTTCGAGGTGTCAAAATACCGAAGATGCTTCGAAGCTAAGTATGGAAGTATCGAAGCTAGCTTCGAACCGAGTGCTTCGGAGCCTATCCTTTGAGCAGAATGCTTCGAACACAACGCACAGACAAACAACCTTTGAAAAGAGAAGCGAAGGCTGACACGCGACAGAGAAACCAAAACGAAGCCTACACTCTGCCTTCGAACAAACACATCAAGGATCTTCGGAGAAGACAGATGCAAACACTGAGCGAAGTCTATCAGTGAGATTAGCTTCGAAGCTAACTCCGAAGCCTGACGAAGTATTGACTTCGAACAGCTCGAGACTGAGAACACCTTCGCTAATACTATCGAAGTATGTGAAGCTGACAGAGTGCAAAACGTATTGCGAAGGTAGAGACACAACACACAAAAGAAGCCTAAGTTCGAGCGAAGCCTTCGAGAATGTCAGATCGAAGACTGACCCATGGAGCTGAGGGACTTCGAACAGAGAGAAGGGGCTTCGCCAGAAACAGGCAGAAAAGGTACTCAACCCAGTCTACTTCGATCAAAAAGGCTACGCAGAAAAAGCAACGCTAGTACTAGTGCACTGTTGCTACAGTGTAGTAGTACTACTTGCAACAGCAAGAACTGGTACTACTTGCGTGAAGAACAAACGCAACCAAGGCACATTCTCAGGAATAAATTCAACACCGCACAAACGAATCGAAGCTTCTGAACCAGAGAAATCTATGCACGCACTTCAACAAGAACAGAAGATTTAATCTTATTGAGAAGAAGTAAATGCAAGGCAAAATGCAACGAACAAGTGTCTGGCGGCGCACAGCAAGAGAGAGAGAGAGACAGTCACGCAGGAACAAAAGATGACCCAATGAATGATTCAAAAAGTGATTTCTAGAAGGGTAGTCCAACCCTAGGGATTGGGGCCCTATTTATAGGCTGCCCAATGACCTAGAATATTCCACCAGCCCCTTAGGGTTTTACAGACGCTAAAATAAAGGAAATGACTCAACTGCCATTAGGTATTTTTACAAACACAACTGACTGACTGTGGGCCTAGAGATACATATGACTTATCCGGAAGCTAAGCTTTCGTAGCGACTACAGCTTCTCTTCTGGACAGTCCGATACAGAATCAACGGTTGTCAGTTTTGCACCGAAACTGACAAAGCCTCCACCGACTTTGCACCAGGTACCCGGATTAGGCCGGCCCAACTCCGCAGCTCTCTCATCCCGGCAATCGCTCACCGCCCGTGAACCTGAGTCAATCCTGGTCAACAGCCCAGTGGGTCTTCTGCTGCTTCTGGCCCATGTACCCGGATTGGGCCAGCTCGACTTCGCAGCTCTCTCAGCCCGATAGTCGCTCGCTGCCCGTGTACTTGACTCACACGCGGCCCATGAAACAGCAGATCTTCACTCTTCTCCAGTCCTCTTTGACTATCGTTGACAATGACTCATCACATCTGGAGCCATGAGGCCCACACTATTCAGCATGGCTCCTCAATCTCCCCCTTGATGAGTGCATTGTCAACACTTCATTTTTTTAGCTTCTCAAAACCTGCGAACACATGTGGAAACACGAAAACAAAACACAAGAAAAATAAAGAAGAAGAAAAGGTAAAAGTTTAACCTTAATGACCGAAAGCCAAACAAAAGCAAGAAGTGATCATTGTGGTTAACCAAAACGTAAAAACTCAAAATGAGTGCGATTTCGGAACAACAAGGATATCAACAGAGTAAGAACAAGCGAGACAGAAACTCCCCCTTAAACTCTGATCCCAAATTTTAATTTTCTCCCCCTTGTTGACAAGTGAACTCATCAAGCACTCAAAAGAGACACAGACCCCCCCTGAAATGCAACTCCCCCTCAAAATATGTAGTGAATTTAACTGGAGTGCATGTGGAGTGTAGAAAACATGCTTCTCAAATATGATTGACTACAATTACAACATCTAACAAGTATAGCAAAAGACATATTGTCTAAGACACATGGCATGATCAGTGCAACAGATGATATCTAAG
The DNA here is from genome assembly GCA_019279435.1 of Zizania palustris. Taxonomy (NCBI): domain Eukaryota; kingdom Viridiplantae; phylum Streptophyta; class Magnoliopsida; order Poales; family Poaceae; genus Zizania; species Zizania palustris. Next base: position 73,924,208 of record JAAALK010000287.1, on the reverse strand, counting down.
GAAAGTCATTAGCACACATTTTTCAATTTTTGCAAAAACAAAAGCATCACCACATTTTCCGGTTGACAAGCAAGGTAAAACATGAGATGTAGAAGCTAACAGATATCTACCAAGATAAGCATTGTCCAGAACAAAATGCTTCAGCAAACTTGTTTATAATTTCAATTTTCAGTTTTTTTTCCTTTTTTTTTATTTTTGCCAGGGGTTATTTGTATGTCAAACCTTATGCTGACCGACCAAGTCAAGACTAGGCCAGAACTGGACCATCAGAAGCTTAAGACATTGGTCTTGGCATTCATTTCACTGTCCTAGTTCATACCAAAGTGCTATGGTACGCAGTCCAGAACAATGCAATGTGACAAAACAAACCCACCTGGATCTTTTCAATTTCAAGCATAAAAAGGCATGGAATTTTCATTTTTTCTGATTTTTCATCATTTTATAGCACATTTTCCAATTCCAAAAGCATAAAGATGTCCAAGTTGCGTATTTGCATCTAAGTAAGGAGCGAGCTACAAGGTATGTATCAGATAGCAAAAACATTCAACCTACACATGCTAGTTACCAGAAGCAATGGTGATCATTTTCAAGTTTTAAAGCATAAAAGCCATGCATATGACAGATATCAGATATATCAAGCGAACTGAAACAAGGCATGATTGTTGACAAGTAATCAAAAGCATGTACCAGCTAGAATAAGTAAAGCAGATCAATCATATAACAGAAGCATTTCTAAAGTGTGATATGTGAATATGTGAGTTATGATCACACACAAAAAGACTCAAGAAAAAAGAGTAAAGAAGAAAGAAAACTGACGCAAAATATCCTAAAAAGGATACACAACACCCAAATCCCCTCGTAAACGCTCAAACGTAGACTGATCTAGGGTTTGGTGAAAATGTCAGCCAACTGATGATGGGTATCAACATGAACAAGGTCAATGACACCTTTCTCATATTGATCCCGCAGAAAATGAAAGCGCACATCAATATGTTTGGTTTTTGAATGGAGACAAGGGTTTTTCCCTACACTAATAGCACTGGTGCTATCGCAAAACAATGGAACCCTGGTAGGAAAGAACAACCCAAAATCTCGCAGAGTGGAAATCATCCAAACCAACTGTGAGCAGCAGCTAGCAGCAGCCACATACTCAGCCTCTGTGGTCGAAAGAGCAACTCCAGATTGCTTTCGAGAAGACCAAGAGACAAGAGACGAACCAAGAAACTGGTAAGTATCGGAAGTCGACTTGCGATCCAACCGGCACCCACCAAAATTAGCATCCGAAAAGCTAGATAAATCAAGAGATGATGATGCTGAATAGTAAAGACCGAGATCAGGCGCATAGGTGAGATACCTGAAGATGCGCTTGACAGCCTGCCGATGAGACGCGCGTGGTGAAGACTGAAAACGCGCGCAAAGTCCCACGGCGAACTGTATGTCCTGTCTTGTCGCCGTCAAGTACAGCAGCGAACCAATCATCCCTCGAAACTCTCTCTCGTTGACCTTGACGCCGCTCTCGTCCTTGTCCAGACCCCCAGATGTGCCCATCGGAGTCATCTGTGGCTTCAATTCCCCACCAAAGTCAAATTTCTTAAGCATGTCACGAGTGTACTTACCTTGGTGGATGAAGGTGCCGTCCTTGGTCTGCTTGATCTGGAGCCCTAGAAAGTACTTGAGCTCACCCATGAGGCTCATCTCAAACTCACTGTGCATCTGCTCAGAAAACTTGGACACAAGAGAATCAGTAGTACCGCCAAAAATAATATCGTCCACGTAAATCTGAGCAACCAAGAAATCAGAAGCATCTCTGAGCAAGAAAAGAGTTTTATCCACCGAACCCATCACAAAGCCCTTCCCCAACAAAAATTGATTTAACTGGTCATACCAAGCCCTGGGGGCTTGTTTCAATCCGTATAAAGCTTTTTGCAACTTGAAAACATGTCGAGGAAACTTAGGGTTCTCAAAACCGGGGGCTGCCTAACATAAACTTCCTCCTCTATGAACCCATTCAGAAAAGCACTCTTAATGTCCATTTGAAAAATCTTAAAACCCTTCGAAGCGGCAAAAGCTAAGAGAATGCGAATGGACTCAAGACGGGCAACAGGGGCGAAAGTTTCTTCAAAATCAATACCTTCTTTCTGGCAAAAACCCTGGGCCACTAGTCGAGCTTTGTTGCGCACCACAACCCATCTTCACCTTGTTTGGTTTTGAACACCCACTTGGTGCCTATGGGGTTACATCCTGGTGGCGGCTCAACTAGTGTCCAAACCCGATTGCGGACAAAGTTCTCAAGCTCTTCTTGCATAGCATTAATCCAATTAGAATCAGAAAGAGCATGAGAAACATCTTTGGGCTCAAAAGATGCAACAAAAGCAGATTCAGCAAACACAGCAAGAGAGGCACTAGATAAACGCAAAGTTCTTTCAGTCAAGTCACCAATGATGAGCTCTGAGGGGTGATCACGCTGAACTGCTCAGGATCCTTGGTGATCTGAAGTCACCTCACCGGAGTCAGCAGCAGGCACCTCTGGACTCGACTGAGGGGGCTCGATCGAAGTGGAAGAAGTGATCAGAGGTCCGCCCTCATCCTCAGTCGAAGTCTCAGAAGGTGTGGGCTCTGCGGGGGGTGCAGAAGGCCCACCCTCAACAGCAGCTGGAGTATCCTCATCTTCCTCGAAGATGGACTCTCCGAGCTCATCATCCCCAGAAAGCTCAAAAGAAGGAGTTAAAGAAGGCAAGGACTCATCAAAAGAAACCTCACAAGTCTCGACAAGAAGCTAGGATTCAAGGTTCCAAACACGGAAGCCTCGAGAATGCAAAGCGTATCCAAGAAAAACACCATCCCAGCAACGAGACTCAAATTTGTCCAAATTCCCTCCCTTCTTGAGCACAAAGCACTTGCAGCCAAACGCTCGCAAGTGGCTCACATTGGGCTGTCTGCCAAACCGCAACTCATATGATGTCTTACCAAGGTAAGCTCTAAGAAAAATGCGGTTGGCAAGATAGCAAGCCGTGTTCATGGCTTCAGCCCAAAAACGCCTAGGAGTCCTGTGCTCATCGAGCATCGTCCTGGCCATCTCGACTAGCGTGCGGTTCTTTCGTTCCACAACGCCGTTCTGTGGGGGAGTGTAAGGAGAAGAAAACTGATGGTCAAGACCTTGATCACTACAGAAGCTGACAAACTGAGAGTTCTTGAACTCAGAGCCATTGTCGGAGCGAATTGCTCGCATCCGACCATTGTTTTCATTCTTCAGCTTCAAAATCAGGTCATGAACAAACTGAAAAGTTTCATCCTTAGACTCCAAAAAGAAAACCCACGAGAAACGAGAAAAGTCGTCAACAATGACAAGCGCGTACCACTTCCCACCGACTGAACGTACCCGAGCTGGACCAACAGTGTCCAAATGTAACAACTCGCCCGGATACGAAGTCATCACCTGAGTCACAGGTGAGTGAGAAGCAGCAACCATTTTCCCATGACAACAGGGATGGCAAACTAGATCCTTATCCATCTTAAGCTTGGGAAATCCTCGGATGAGGTCCATAGAGCTCAACCTGACTAGCAGATCGAAACTCAAATGACCTAACCTCCTATGCCACTTCCAGAGCTTAGAGGAGGATCCAGCAATCAAACAGCGAGAAGGGCCAAAAGAACTAGAGAAGTCAATTCGAAAAACTTTAACAAATGGTAAAATCTGGCAAATCAAAGACCCTCTAGAATCAACCACAGAAGAGTTGCCCTTCCTAAAACGCACCTCCAAACCATCCTCAAGAAGTTGCGAAACAGAAATCCAATTGAAGTTCAAGTTTCTAACCAAAGCAACATTCTTCAAAGAGAAATGATCTGAAATGCGAATAGAGCCTATGCCACTTACCTTCCCTTGACCACTGTTCCCGAATGTAATGTACTCTTTGGAGCTCGGGGGAGTGAGACTGGAGAACCATCTGCGATGTCTCGTCATGTGGCGACAGCATCCTGAGTCCATGATCCAAACATCCTCCAGTCCCCGATCCTGCACAATCAGTGGCTGTAAGTGGGAGCAAATGGTCCAGCACCAGGTTTAGCAAAAGAGCTAAACCAGTGTCGAGCCATCTGCTCAAAAGACGGAAAGCAGAAATCATCATGAGAGTTTGGACCAAAACACGGCTCAAAATGCGGTCCTCGGTTCTGCCTAAACCTGCGGCCACGAGGTCCAGGACCGTAGCCAACACGGCCTGGAACTCTGCCGAAACGGACACTACCAACTGGAGCATTGGCAAGAAAGCTGTCTCCTCTACCACCACCTACATGACGCGGCCTGGCCTCTAGCCTCTCCCCGCGTCGAGGAACACGCAGTCTACCACCCTGCTGGTAGAACTGCTCCTGACCACCATAAGCTCTCTCTGCTCTCTCAACCCGCTTCCTCCTGAAGCAAAACTCCGCAAGATGCCCGTCTCTCTGACAGTACTCACAATGATAGGTGGGCTTCTTGGGTTGTGGTTGAGTCTTAGGGTTCTTGGGCTTAGTGGTGTTAGGTGTTGTCTTCTTGGGCTGGGAGGGTCCAGGAAGAGAGTCTAGAGGAGTGTGGAGGTGTTTGGGCTTTGGAACCCAGATAGGTTTCTTGGGTGGAGCTTTTGGTGGTTCATTGATCACTCCATCCTTGGGCTGACAAGCCTGGGATGACTCAGTGGAGTGAGTCTTAGGATATCTCTGCTCAGGAGTCATTTTACTCCACTCCACTGCCCGGCTAATAGCACTCTCAAAGTCAGCCTTGGTGTAGGTGTAACCTACCCCAAACCCATCCTGCCTCTTAAACTACTGGATCATCATGCCGAGCTGTGGCTCTCTGGCACTGATCCAACTCAGGATAGAACAGAGGTAAAAGTTCTCATTCTGAGAATCAGCTAGCTCTTCCCTCAAGGAAGCTAGTACCTCCACCTGAGACAAGCAGGTCTCACACTCGCTATTTATCTGGACAGACTTCTCGGCTTTTAGCTTAATCAACTCAAGTCTAAGAGACAGACAGTTCTCACAGACAGTGGGTGGAACTGACAATGTCTCAAGCTCTAGCCTAGTCTACGCAAGCTCAGCTCTCAACCTCTCCAAATCACCCAACTGTTCATCGCCCTTGGATTTCAGCTCAGCTAAGGCATCTAGATGAGATGGGCAATCAACACAGGGTTCGACGACAGTGACTTGAGCATCTTTCAGCTCCAGCTAAGCGCTTTCAAGCTTAGTGGCCAAAGCGTCCCTCTCATCAACCCTTTCTGTGTACTTGGACTTCAAGGTCGACAAGTCACACAGAAGCACCTCACACTTCGAGCACTCACTGCTATCACCCAAGAAAGGGGAAGAAGATAGACTCTCAATTTTGCCATTGGCTATGGCAAGCTCATTCTCTAACTCATCTATCCTCTTCTTGGCCCCCCTAAGCAGTTTTTCCCGATATTTCAACTCCTGACGATTGCTTTCAAGTAAATCAACGATTTCGTGTTCATAGGATGATACCTTTTCGTTGTCGTCGTCGGAGTCATCGGAGGAGTTCTTTTCTTTCTTATCCTTAAGAGCCATTGAGCAGAAGCTCTTGCGGGATCTTCGGCGCTGATGTGAGCGGCTCTTTGGTCTGTCCCCGAAGGCCATGAAGCAAAGGCAAGCCGGATCGTTCTTGTCCTTCCACTTCTTGATGGCGATCTCCTCATCGCTTGAGCTCGATGAAGAGGAAGAAGATGTGGACTGCTTGGAGTAACTCTTCTCCATCTCGGCGAAGAAGGACTTGTCGCACTTCTTGTTCTCTCGCCGGTAGTCCTTCAGAGCCTTCTTGAAGAATCTGGTCTTCGGCTTGCCCTTGTTGAAGGATGAGCTCTCGTGCTTGCCGGAGTCGTGGAAGCCACCACTGGTGCCCTTCTTGTGACCATTGCGCTTGGGGCAGTCGGCGATGAAGTGTCCTGGATCACCACACTCAAAGCACCCGGTTTTTGTGCCGTGTCTTTTGAACATTCTCTTGTCATAGACACGACGCACCCGGTTGTTAAAAAGACACAAATCATCATCTCCCAAAGACTCAAGCTGGTCCTCAGTGATAGACATCAAGGAGAAACCAACACAGCTCACAGCAGTGGGATCAACAGAAGGTGTAGCAAGGGCCAGGGACTTTGATCCAGAACCAGTGAGATTTGATCTCAGCTGGATATCTACCTCAGTGGCCTTTAGCTTGCTAAACAACTCAGAAATGGTCAAGGTATCGTAAGAAGTGCTCTCAACGATAGAGGATACCTTGATCTCCCAGATCTTTGGGTCCAAGGTATGGAGAACCTTGAGCGCCTGCTCGTGATCTGAGACTAACTGAGCACCCTCAGCCTTGTTGTTCCAAAGCTTGTTAATGATAAATTGAAAGTGACCAAACAAAGCTTCAACAGATTCACCCGACTTTTGTGTGAAGTTCTCGTACTCACGCCGGTAGGTCTGATAGAGCCGAGCCTTGACCTGGGCTGTTCCCTCATGGTGTGCCTTGAGGGTAGCCTAGATCTCTCTCGCAGTGGAGAGATGGCTCACACGCTCAAATTCTGTGGGACCTAAACCAGAAAAGAGAATGTTCACGGCTTTACTATTGCTCAGATGCTGGGCAATGATACCGGGAGTACCATGCTCAGCAACTGGCAGAATGACAAACGTGTCGTGGACGCAAATGTCCCAGATGTCTGTGCCCTGGCTCATGAGATAGGCACGCATGCGAGTCTTCCAATAGTTATAGCCATAGGCTTCCAAGGACGGGACCTTGCCAGGAGAAGTCATGATCACTATTGGGGTTTAGAACCGGTTAAGGTATGGAAAAAAAACCTAACCAGGCTCTGATACCACTTGTAGGACCGAAAGTAGCGACCAGAGGGAGGGGGGGGTGAATGGGCGCCTTAAAAATTCTTTCGAATATATGGCCTGTTCCCAACACCCAACGCACCTCAAAAGACTAAGCAGAGAAAAATGAACAGATAGCCTAAGTCTAAAGGTATCTAGCCTAGAAGCAACTGATGTTAAACAAAGAACTACCAAAGCAGTGCAACTAGGCAGATAAACAAAGTATACTAGATATGTCAGGCCAAACTTCTCAATGAAATGAACTAAGTATATATAAAGTGAGATGAGAAGTTACAGTTCAGATTTGTCTCCTGTTCGGAACTCGGTGAAGCCTGCTTCACCTGTCGAGGTCTGCTTCGGAGGTCGAAGCCTGCTTCGCTGGTCGAAGCCTGCTTCAGAGATGGTTGACGAAGTCTGCCGAGGAGGTTTGGTCTAACCTAGTTCGAGGTGTCAAAATACCGAAGATGCTTCGAAGCTAAGTATGGAAGTATCGAAGCTAGCTTTGAACCGAGTGCTTCGGAGCCTATGCTTTGAGCAGAATGCTTCGAACACAACGCACAAACAAACAACCTTCGAAAAGAGAAGCGAAGGCTGACATGCGACAGAGAAACCAAAATGAAGCCTACACTCTGCCTTCGAACAAACACATCAAGGATCTTCGGAGAAGACGGATGCAAACACTAAGCGAAGTCTATCAGTGAGATTAGCTTCGAAGCTAACTCCGAAGCCTGACGAAGTATTGACTTCGAACAGCTCGAGACTGAGAACACCTTCGCTAATACTATCGAAGTATGTGAAGCTGACAGAGTGCAAAACGTACTGCGAAGGTAGAGACACAGCACACAAAAGAAGCCGAAGTTCGAGCGAAGCCTTCGAGGATGTCAGATCGAAGCCTGACCCATGGAGCTGAGGGACTTAGAACAGAGAGAAGGGGCTTCGCCAGAAACAGGCAGAAAAGGTACTCAGCCCAGTCTACATCGATCAAAAAGGCTACGCAGAAAAAGCAACGCTAGTACTAGTGCACTGTTGCTACGGTGTAGTAGTGCTACTTGCAACAGCAAGAACTGGTACTACTTGCGTGAAGAACAAACGCAACCGAGGCACATTCTCAGGAATAAATTCAACACCGCACAAACGAATCGAAGCTTCTGAACCAGAGAAATCTATGCACACACTTCAACAAGAACAGAAGATTTAATCTTACTGAGAAGAAGTAAATGCAAGGCAAAATGCAACGAACAAGTGTCTGGTGGCGCACATCAAGAGAGAGAGAGACAGTCACGCAGGAACAAAAGATGACCCAATGAATGATTCAAAAAGTGATTTCTAGAAGGGTAGTCCAACCCTAGGGATTGGGGCCCTATTTATAGGCTGCCCAATGACCTAGAATATTCCACCAGCCCCGTAGGGTTTTTACAGACGCTAAAATAAAGGAAATGACTCAACTTTCCTTAGGTATTTTTATAGACACAACTGACTGACTGTGGGCCTAGAGATACAGATGACTTATCCGGAAGCTAAGCTTTCGTAGCGACTACGGCTTCTCTTCTGGACAGTTCGATACAGAATCAATGGTTGTTAGTTTTTCGCCGAAACTGACAAGCCTCCATCGACTTTGCACCAAGTACACGGATTGGGCCGACCCGACTCCGCAGCTCTCTCATCCCGGCAATCGCTCACCGCCCGTGTACCTGAGTCAATCCTGGTCAACAGCCCAGTGGGTCTTCTGCTGCTTCTGGCCCATGTACCCGGATTGGGCCAGCTCGACTTCGCAGCTCTCTCAGCCCGACAGTCGCTCGCTGCCCGTGTACCTGAGTCACACGCGGCCCATGAAACAGCAGATCTTCACTCTTCTCCAGTCCTCTTTGACTATCGTTGACAATGGCTCATCACATCTGGAGCCATGAGGCCCACACTATTCAGCATGGCTCCTCACATGTAAAAGATGCATAGCTTCGAAATGGGCAGAGTTGCAAAGACACATAAAGCAAAAATATGCCAATATTTAATACCAATTATCATGTGCTCAACTCACTTTAACATTCTCTAAAAACATGATGACAACATGTGATTTTATCATTTTGAAATAAAAGCATCACCACTCAATCAAGGTAACTAGACAAGTAAAGGCAGGGACTGCGCAAAACTAGTCAATTTCTACTCTAGACAAACAAGTCCAGTTCAAATGGAGCATTGAAAGCAAACTTGATGATCAATGAATTTTGTTGTTCTTTTCATAATGCCAGGGGTTATTTGTTTGTCCACCTTATACTTTCCAATCAGGTCAAGCCTAGGCATGAAAGCCATCAGAAGCTTAAGGCAGTGATTTTGGCATACACTACACTATTCCAGTTCACACCAATGTGCAATGGTAAGCAGTTTAGAATAGAGTAGTGCGACAAACAAGCCCACCTGGATCTTTTTGCTTTGAAGCATGCAAATCATGGATTTTTGGAATTTTAATTAAGTGAATCAAATTGTGTAACACTTGATGAATATCCATGAAAACACTTTTTCAAGTTGCATTGTTGAGCATCCAAAGAAAAGGTGTCTTGCTATCAAGCAGATAAAAGATAGCTAAAGCAGTCTTGCCTAAACATGCTAGATTTCAAGACTAAACAGTGAGCATGATTTGATTTTGAAAAGAAACATCATGCACAAAATGTTTCAGTCATATTAAATAGAGCTGAGCTGTCATGATTACATGAATTAAAATCAGGCATATAAGTGCAAGAGATGTAAATGCAATTTCACACACAATGAGCATATGCAAGACAATCAAAATATGCTCCCCCTCACAAAATGCCGTAAGGGTGACAAATACCAAGTTCCCCACGCAAGTAGGCAAATCGAGAAGCATCGAGGGCTTTTGTGAAAATATCGGCTAGCTGGTGTTGGGTATCAACATATTGAAGTTCAATATCACCCTTCTCATTATGATCTCTTAGAAAATGATATCGCACATTAATGTGTTTGGTTCTAGAGTGCTGAACCGGGTTGTTTGCAATACAAATAGCACTAGTGTTGTCACAGAAAAGTGGAACACTCTTATAATCTAACCCGAAATCCCACAAAGGGGAAACCATCCACAAAATCTGAGAGCAACAGCTAGCTGCAGCAACATATTTGGCCTCAGCCGTCGATTGTGCAACACTAGACTGTTTGCGGGAAGACCAGCAAACCAGAGAAGTACCCAGAAAATGACAAGTACCAGAGGTACTTTTCCTATCAATCCTACACCCAACAAAATCCGCATCGGAATAACCTCGAAGACACAAAGAGGAAGATGCTGAATACCAAATGCCGAATTCGAGGGTATGTTTGAGATACCTGAGAATGCACTTTACCACTTGGTGGTGCGAAACTCGTGGTGAAGCCTGAAAATGAGCGCACAGCCACACTGCGAAGTATATGTCCGGCCTCGTAGCAGTCAAGTAGAGGAGGGAGCCGATCATGCTTCGAAACTCCTTCTGACCTACGGCTTCTCCATCTTTGTCAGGATCCAATGCTACAGATGTAGCCATTGGAGTGACGAGTGGCTTCGCATCAGCCATGTCGAATTTCTTGAGCAGGTCCTTGGTGTACTTCGTCTGGTGGACAAAAGTACCTTGTTTGCTTTGCTTGATTTGCAAACCAAGAAAAAATGTGAGTTCGCCCATCATGGACATCTCGAACTCCCTGCTCATGGCATTTGCAAACTCGGCAACCAAAGCATGAGAAGAGCCACCAAAGATGATATCATCCACATAAATCTGAACTAGGAGGAAATCTTTGCCATGCTTGAGAGTGAACAGGGTTTTCTCAACAGATCCCATCAAATATCCCCGCTCAAACAGAAAAGACTTATGTCTGTCATACCATGCCCGAGGGGCCTGCTTGAGTCCATAAAGAGCCTTATGAAGTTTAAGAACTTTATGTGGGTATTTGGGGTTTTCAAAACCAGTGGGTTGTTTTACATAAACATCTTCGCCTATGAAACCATTAAGAAAAGCACTTTTGACATCCATTTGATAGAGTTTGAATCCCCGGGATGTCGCAAAGGCAAGCAAAATCCTAATGGCCTCAAGACGAGCAACAGGTGCAAAAGTTTCAGTAAAATCAATCCCTTCTAATTGAGAAAAACCCTGAGCTACAAGTCTAGCCTTGTTTCTAACTATAGTCCCATCCTCCCCTTGTTTGTTTTTGAAAATCCATTTTGTTCCAATGAAATGAACATTTGGTGGAGGATCAACTAAAGTCCAGACTTGGTTTATCTCAAAATTTTCAAGTTCTTCATGCATGGCATTGATCCAACTAGAATCAGAAAGTGCATGACTAACATCTAAAGGCTCGAAAGAAGCAACAAAAGCGGAATCAATGAAATGAGCATGAGAACGTGTTACCCTTTGATCAAGCTCACCAATGATCTGCTCGGGAGGATGCATCCTTTGAACATGGTGTGGAGCCTCGCGGCGGGATGCAGTCTCCCCCTCAACTTGTGCGTTGAAGTGGTCCAAGATGACCGATGTTGAGGTAGTTGCTTTGGGACCTTGTGCCGAAGTGGTCGAAGCGGGGTCGGCTTCGGGGGTTGATGTCTAGGGTAGTAGGGGTTCACCCTTGAAATCTTCGGGATCTTCTTCTTCGAAGATAGTCTGTTCCATATCATGCTCATTTGCCTGTTCAAGAGCAGAACTAACAGAGGGGGTTGATTCATCAAAAGTCACATCACATGACTCGATGACAGTGTTAGTCTCCAAATTATAAACATGATAAGAATGACCATGTGTAGTGTAACCCAAAAAGATCCCGTCAGAAGAGCGCGACTCAAATTTGTCCAAATTTCCACGTTTTAGGATAAAGCAACGACAGCCAAAAACTCGAAGATGAGTAACCTTGGGCTATCTCCCAAAACGTAGCTCATAAGATGTCAAGTTCAAAATTGAGTGCAAGAATATTCGGTTTGAGATGTAACATGCCGTGTTCATGGCCTCAGCCCAGAATTTTCTAGGAGTCCTATGCTCATCAAGCATCGTCCTAGCCATCTCAACCAAAGTGCGGTTCTTCCTCTCAATGACACCGTTCTGTTGAGGAACCCGCGGAGCAGAGAATTGATGTTCTATGCCATGCTCCATGCAAAAGTCAACAAAGAGACTGTTCTTGAACTCAGTGCCATTATCACTTCGAATGAATTTTAATGCACCAGGGAGTTCAGTGAAAAGTCTCAAAGCAAGCTCCGAAAGTGTGAAAACACTTCATCCTTGCTGGCAAGAAAGAAGACCCAAGAGTAGCGAGAGAAATCGTCGACAATGACTAGCACATACCACTTGCCGCCTAAAGAACTAACCCGAGATGGACCTACAGTGTCCATGTGGAGAAGTTCTCCGGGTTGTTCAGTCATCACTGTGGTGACTGGCGAATGCGAAGCGGCAATCATTTTTCCATGTCGACAAGGAGCGCAAACTAAATTCTTCTCAAACTTGAGCTTGGGCAATCCTCGGATCAGACCTAGGGCACTCAGACGAGCGAGCAACTCAAAGCTCATATGCCCTAGTCTCCTGTGCCACTTCCAAAGCTCAGAAGTAGAATGTGCAACAAGACAATGAGAAGAACCAGATGATTTAGAAAAATCAGCTCCAAAAACTCTCCCATCTCTAAAGATCTTACAAACCACAACGCCATCAGAATTGAGTACTTGCGAAGTATCGTGATGGAATCGCACTTCGAAGCCCTCATCAAGCAATTGAGATACAGAAAGCAAATTGTATCCCAAATTCTCAACCAAAGCAACATATTTGAGAGTGAAATTCGAGTTAATTCTTACCACACCTTTACCTTTCACTCTAGTCCTTCTATTGTTCCCGAAGGTGATATGTTCCCTTTGCTTGGTTGTGGTGAGGCTGGAGAACCATGCTGCATCTCCGGTCATATGGCGCGAACAACCGGAGTCCATGATCCACGTGGCCTCCAAGCCTCGGTCTATCACCTACACATGATAAGAAAATCTTGATCGCTCAATGCTGGGGTGAGTGAAAATATGACGAGGCATGCAGCACTGAGTGATACGAGTAGTAGGCACAGTAAAAGTAGACTGTTTATGCACAGGATAATCAGAATGATGCAAAGTGCGAGGTCCACCTATATGCAGTGATCCAAAAGCATGACGAGGTCTCCTACTCTGACGAGGTACAAAGCTACTCGCCCGGGGTCTATCACCATATGGAGCATGGTGAACACCTCGAGGAGCAAAACCTCTCCGAGAAGCACGAGGAGCCTCGAAAACAGGACGAGAGTAAAACTCAGACTCATGCATACCTAGAGATGGGTAATGCATGTCCTGGAAACTCATCGCCTGAGAGCGTCGCTCATCCTTGATGCGACGAAAACAGAACCCAACCAAGTGACCCGCCCGCTGATAGTAGGAACAATGAAAAACTCTCCTAGGGGCACTCTCATGGGTCATAGGAGCAACTCTCACAGGCTCCTTGGGCTTCTGCTGAGTGGTTTTCTTGGGAGGGATTTTCTTGGCAGGAGGAGTGGTTTTCTTTGGTGTCCGGGTAGGCTTTTTGGCTGATGGAGTGTCTAACAGAGCTCTCTCTTTCTCTAAGGTAGTGGGTGAGGTAAAAACAGTTTTGTTCTTACTGTCTGAAGGAATCCTCTCAAAACCCAAACCTAGAGCTGCCCCTGCTCTGTCAGCACACATCTTGGTTTTGGCCAAGAGCAAGTCCATCCTACCCTTTCCCTCAGTGCATTTGTTAACCACAGAAAGAAGGTACTCATTCTCAGTCATAAGGTTCTCAGCTTGCTCTCTAACAGTGCCTAGCTGGTCCTTAAGGGTTATGCAAGTGTCACACACAGGCTGCAAATCCTTAGAACTACGAGCCCTCTCCAATCTAGCCTCTAACTCATGAACATGCTTATCACGTAAATTAATGCTCTCACATAATAAAGAACAGTTCATGCATTCAATTATATCATGTGGTCTAGAATCAACCACCAAAAGCTGCTTCTGTGCAGTCTCAAGCTCAAATAGAGTTGAGCATGTACAGAACGCAACTGAGCAAGCTCACCCATGACAACAGTACAAGATTCACATTCAGCATCATTAACTTTAGACTTAAGCATGGCATAATTAGTAGAAACAGATTCTAGCCTAAGTCTAAGGTCTTTTATTTCTCTAGCGGCTTGCACAAGTAATCTATCCTGACCAAGAACTACTTCATTCAGCTCATCTAGTTTTATTAAAAGTTGGTCATAGGATAGAGGTACCTCAGATGAGTCAAGCTCATCACCGCTGTGATCGCTGTTGGCCATGAAGCAAAGACCAGTGAAATCTTGTCCCTTCTTGTCCTTCTTCTCCTCCTTCCTTGGAGACTCCTCCTCCTTAGAGCTCGACTCCTCAGTTGAGGAAGTGTCGATGTCGCTGAGTGCAGTAACAAATGCTCTGGAAGCGGCTTTGGCTACTCTCTTAGCCACCTTGCCGCGCTTGCCCTTCACAAAGGGTTTCCTCTCCTTCTTGTGGTATTTGGGGCGCTCACTCTCATCTCTCTTCTTGAGTTTTGGGCAATTGGCCTTGATGTGAGAAGTGTCGCCACACTCAAAACAACCACTAAAACCACTTCTCCTCTGATCCCGTCTCTCATGGTGAAAACGGGTGAACCTTCTGGCAATGAGAGCAAGCTCATCATCATCCAGAGTATCCACCTGCTCCTTAGTGACAGAGACCAGGGAGGACAAAGCAAAACCATCTACAAGAACACAAGTGCCAGATGTGCTTGGTTCTGTAGTGGTGCCACGGCTAATGCTAGAAACCAATGCCAATGGCTGTGGCAAAGAGTTTCTGTGCACTGCAAGAGATGCCTTGGCAATCTCTGTGGACTTCAGCTTGTTGAAGAGCTCATCACAGGTCAATGTGTCATAACCTACGGACTCCTCAATGCTGGATATCTTCACTTCCCATATGCGACGATCAAGAGCATAGAGAAGCTTGATAGCCCAATCATGATCATTGTAAGCAAGCGTCCCGTTGGACCGCAAGTTACTCACTATCGCATCAAAGCGAGAAAACATGGCATCTATAGATTTACCAGGTGCCTGCACAAACAGCTAATACTGTTGATTGTATGTGCTTTGGCGCCTGGCCTTAATCTGTGTAGAGCCCTCCTGAAAAATAGTGAGAGTGGTCCAAATTTCCCTAGCAGTCCTAAGGTGCTGCACCCTATCAAACTCACTCCGGCTCAAACCAATGAACAATATATTTCTTGCCTTGGAGTTGGCATTATACTGATCCTTTTCTGTTTGAGAGGTGCGAGTTTCAGGGATGGAGTATTGTGAGTCCACAATCTCCCAAACTACATTTCCTTGGCTTAGCAAGTAAGCCTCCAAGCGCACCTTCCAGTATGCAAAATTAGTCCCATCGAACAGAGGAATTTTACTAACTCTGTCCATGTCACCAACAGATCACAAAACCGGTTAAGGTCAACTGGTGATATTAACCTGCTCTGATACCAATTGTTGGACTGGAAACGGCGACCAGAGGGGGGGTGAATGGGAGCTTTTAAAATTTCAGACTAAAAATAGCCTTCTGTTTTAATTCTGTCTTCTACGGAACAGGCTTCGAACACACCCTTAGAAGTTCAGGTTCGGAGGTATTTGACGGCTCCGAACACACGCTTCACAAGGAGCAAAAGATCGAAGCCAAGAGGACTTCGCTCCACCCACAACCTCAAAAAATTCAGCTTCCGCTCAGTCAGTGCAGCCTTCGCACACAGGGTGCCTTCGTGCAAGCTTCGCACCTCACCCTTTGCAAGAGCGGACTTCCCTCTGAGGACTTAGACCAAATACTTAGCGACAACAACTGGTGCTGGGCTTCGTACTTCGAAGGTCAAAATGCACACAAAACAGAGTTCGCTAAGGGGTTCGACACGAGATGAAAAATGGGCTTCGATCAGTGCTTCGCTAGTAATCAGCGAGGTCTAGCCTCTAGTTTACACAGAGCGAATACACACTGAAAAACACACTTCGCTCAGAACACACTTCGCCCAAACAGGCTTCGGCGCACAATCTCAAGTTAAACGAAGTGACACACAAGAGATCAAAGTATAGAGCAAGGTAT
The DNA here is from genome assembly GCA_019279435.1 of Zizania palustris. NCBI lineage: Eukaryota > Viridiplantae > Streptophyta > Magnoliopsida > Poales > Poaceae > Zizania > Zizania palustris. The sequence continues at coordinate 73,908,286 of JAAALK010000287.1, read as the reverse complement.
GCATACAAGCTCAAGCAAAAAGTGAACTCAGAATCAAGACTTCGATGCTTGAATAGGGAACACAAAAATTGAACTCACAGGATGAATACAAAGTATGTGGTGGCTAGTACAGGAGCTCAACAATGAATGCTCAAAGTGTTAATGCGACCTACCCAGCCTCCACTGTTTATAGGCACTATTCACCCATGTGAATTGACTACTTTACCCCTAGGGTTTACATTGGTTTTGTCTCATCAGAACAGAGGGGTACAAAAGGTAATCTACTTTATTTGGAGGCTTCTCTGTCAGCTTTGCAGAGGGGACAGCATCAGCTTTTTGCAGAGTAGACACTATCAGCCTTTATAGTCTTGGATTCTTCTGAAGCCCCCCTTCGCACGCGAGGGGTGCGGTAGCTTCGGTGAGAAGCCTTGAGCCTGACGACCTTCGCTTCACCGAAGTCAGCCTTCGATACAGTGACGGTTTTGAGCCGAAGCCGTCAAAGCCCTTGGGCCTTCGCACCAACACCTTCGGAGTGGACCACCACGGCTTCGCAGCTTCTCCCAACTTGAACTCCATCAGTCCGTGTACCGAAGCCATGCATGGCCGAAGTACCTCAAGTCATCCTCACTCTGGAGCCATCCTCGCTCCGAAGCCTGCTTCACTCCGAAGCCCCACCTTCGGAGTACCACCCTTCGAAGTCCCTCCTTCGTCCAAGGCCTCCGCATGAAGCATTCCATGAGCACTTCGTCGCAGTGTCTCTCCCCGAGCACACTCCTTGACAAGCCTCACCCGGACCATGCCTTCGATGCACCTCGACTTCTGAGACCTTCATTGGGTATACCTTCGAGTGTCTCCCTCCGGAGCACACTTCGAACTCCTTGCCTCATTGCTGAGGACTTAGTACACCATACTCCGAAGTCACTCCATTCGGAGTACCCTTCGAAGTGCCTCGCCTCCGAGGACTTCGTCTCGGGTTACCTTCACCCGGAGCCATGCTCCACACTTACTTCCTTCTCCTGGCGCACTTTGACCCGAGGTCCGACCTCGACCCCTTCGCAGCCTTCGTGACGGAGCTCCATGCTCCCCTGGCATGAAGCCTCCCGCTTGACCCAGGTTCACTTTCTACGAACCGTCCGTCACCTCTGAAGTCCCCTGCGCACCACAGACAAACAGACAAGTGTATCCAGTACCCTGGAGACCTCTCCGAGTAAGCAACCTCCGATACACACTCCGGTGTACCGCCCAAAGTACCGAACCCTTCGGTACAACCAATCATCGTGTACTGTCAGACCCCTCCGTCAGGCACACTCCGCTGCAACAGCTGCAGCAAACAGAGCCCACCGAATCCTTCGGTGAAACAGCCTCCGAACCCCTTCGGAGGGACCCCTTCGAATCAGAGGGTAAAATCTGTCAATCACTCATCACAGACTCCGAAAGAAACCCTTGGTTTCTCAAAGACACACCCCAACCCTTGGTGAGAGGCATCACAGTAGACGTGGAAGTCCTTCCGGATGTCTGACAGGGTTAGAATTGGGACTGACACAAGCTTTTTCTTAAGGGTCTGGAAGCATTCTTCACAGTCCAGAGTCCATTCGAACTTTACTTCCTTCTATAGCAGTCTGGTCATGGGCTTGGCTATCTTTGAGAAATTCTCGATGAACCAGCGGTAGTATCTGGCCAATCCAAGAAAACTCCAGATTTTAGTCACGTTCATGGGTTGTAGCCAATTGGTCACTGCTTCTACGGTGGTTGGGTCCACTGCTATCCCTCCAGCGGATATGAGATGGCCGAGGAACTTCACTTCGGATGACCAAAACTCGCACTTGCTGTATTTGGCATACAATTGCTGCTCCCTTAGCTTTCTGAGGGTCAGCCGGAGGTGAGTTTCATGCTCTTCCTTAGTCTTGGAGTAGACGAGCATATCGTCGATGAATACCACGATGACCTTATCCAAGAACTCCATGAATACATTGTTCATCATGTTCATGAAGAAGGCTGGGGTATTCATGAGTCCGAATGACATCACCGTATACTCGTAAAGTCCGTAGCGGGACGTGAAGGTAGTCTTGGGGATGTCTTCTTCCCTAATCCTTAGTTGGTGGTAGCCTGACCTGAGGTCGATTTTGGAGAACACTGAGGATCCCTTTAGTTGATCGAATAGATCATCGATCCGAGGCAGTGGATACTTGTTCTTGATGGTCACGTCGTTCAAGGCTCTATAGTCCACACACATCCTTTTGGTCTTATCCTTCTTCATGGCGAAGATGACCGGTGCACCCTAGGGCGAGGTACTCGGTCGGATGTACCCTTTTTTCTCCAGGTCTTCAATATTTCTCTTAAATTCGGCTAGTTCATTGGCGGCCATCCGCTATGGGTGCTTGGAGATTGGGGTGGTCCCGGGGACAAGTTCGATTCTGAATTCGATGTCCCACTTGGGAGGCATTCCAGGCAGGTCTTCCGGGAAGACGTCCATGTATTCTCTGACCACGGGCACTTCCTCTAGGGCTAGCGAGTGAATAGATACCCCGCTAGAACCATGGGTGGTCATCTGAAAAGTGACGGCTTCGCCTTCGGGGTTGGTCACGGTGACGGACTTGCTGGTGTAGTCTATCACTCCCTGGTGCTTCATCAACCAGTACATCCCTAGGATGAGGTCGAGTCTAGTGCACTCGATGAGAACCAGCTCGGCCTAGAATAGTACCCCTTGGATCTCTATCCTTACCTTCGGGCTGAACAGGTTAGCTAGGGTTCTCTTGTCGGGGGTGGCAATCATAGTGGGGGCGGGCAGAGGGAGTACTTCCAAGTCATTTGTTTTCACAAAGTCCTCCGAGATGAAGGAATGTGTTGCTCTAGAGTCAAACAGTATTATAGCTGGTATGCAATTGACGGTGAACGTATCGAGTATGACTTCGGGAGCTTCCTAAGCTTCCTCCACGCTGATGTGGTTGACGTGGGCACGAACCACCTGGTTGGGTGCCGCGCCTTGTGGCTACTATGGGTGAGGACACTGGTGCGAGTAGTGCCCTTCCTTGTGGCAGTTGAAGCAGACGACCGGCTTTCCTTGGCGGTCCCTCATGATCGGGGCCTTGGTGGCGGGTGTCGGCTGAGCGGCCGGAGCTGGTGGAGCAGGGTGAGGATGCCCGTCATTGGATCCACTGGCGGCGTGTGGCGACCTATAGGCGGGCCGAGGATGGTATGCGGGTGCTGGTGGCGGGGGGACCAAGCAGGGCCTTTGAGGGTTCGCCTGATGATGCTTGAACGCAATCATCTTCCTCTTCTTGAGGTCCAACTTATTTTGCTCAGTCTCTTGGATGAGCGCTTTATTCACAAACCGTTGAAAGTCGGTGTAGTCGGTGGCGACGAGCTGAATGGACAGCTCATCCTTAAGTCCCCGGAGGAACTTAGCCTGGTAGAGGGCGTCGGTTCACACCTCTTCTAGCGCGTAGCGGGCCAGACAGTTGAATTCATGGAGATACTCCATGACAGTCCGACTTCCTTGTTGCAGGTCATGGAACTCCTGCTGTTTAACCGCGATGACTCCGGCGGGGACGTGGGCGGCACGAAAGGCGATGGTGAATTCTGCCCAAGTCACCACGTGGTCCTCTTGTTGGGACTCACAGTAGTTGTCCCACCATTCCGCAACGGGACCCTGGAGTTGATGAGTGGCGAACGCCACTCTCTCCCGGTCGGTGCAGGGGAGGAGGTCCAACTTCTTCTCGATGGTGTGGAGCCAATCTCCGGCCTCCATGGGGTTTGTGGTGCTGGAGAAGATCAGGGGGCGCACGCGCAAGAACTCTGAGAGTTGAGGCGCGGGTGCGGGGGCTGGTGCACGTGGGGCAGGCTCCATGTTCTGTTGTTGCAGCCGGTCCAACTGTGCCTGTTGGTGCTGCATCTAGGTGAGGAGGGTGATGATTAGCTGGTTTTGGTTCGCCATCATTTCTACCAAGGTGGGATGGTTGGCGGATGGTGGCCCAGTTTGACGTTGGCCCGTTGCACCCCAGTTGGGCACAACACTTCTGGGCAGACCGTTGTTTGCCCCTTCTCCATTGTTGGACCCGGTGTTCTGATTGTCGGCCATCTTCTGAACATATAAGATTTTTAATTATAAGAGAAAACTTTAAAGTAAGCCTTACCGAGAAAAATAGCCCAGAGGGGCTCATATATATATATATATATATGAGTGGTATAAAATGTTCATTACATCAATGTTTTTATTTTAACCTACCCACAACACAAGTTGTTGCATGTAGTACCACATCCACAAAATTATTAACATCAAACAACGAAAACTACCGCCTACTCGTCATCCGGGCGGTCTCCATGCTCTCAGAACCACGAGGGTCCTGAGGGACAGTGGGCTTGTGAAAATTCTCGATGATAGGGTCGGAGATGATGGCGGGGCGCGAGGTAGGAGCGCTGGAACTGGACGGTCCAGCGGCCGTGGGGTGTGGCGGGATCCTCTTGGGGCGAGGGGCGGGCTCGCGGATGGGCTTCTTCCTCCTTGGGACGAGGGGGACCATCTCCGCTATGTCCTTCTGTAGCTGTGTGATCTTACGCTGCAGCTCACCATTTTGTTGGATCAAGTTCTTCGTCTCCTAGTGAAGGAACTCGACCGCCTCGTGGTGCTCCTCGGCGTCAAGTACGGCCTCGGTGTGGAGATCGTCCATGGCCTGAAGAAGACGCGTCTGCCGGGCCATGACCGGATCATGATCGGAGTGAACTCCGATGTAGATGCTGTGGTGGGCAACGGGAGTGCACTTCGGCACAAGCCGGAAGGACGTGTTCTGAAGACGATCATCGTAGATCATCCTCAGCTCCATGAGGGCTTGGAGGGCGACGCGTTGGCATGCGACGTCAAAGGTTGGGCCCCCAAGCGCTGCCGTGAAGAACGACAGGTGCTCGCCAGATCCATGGATGGTGAGGGAGACGTCGCAAGGTCCTGGGAACTCTTCCATGTAAACTCCATGGAATTCGGCCTCAAAGAGGAACCCAAGGAAGGTGACCATCATTCGGAGCTCCCTGACGAAGCCCTCGAAATGACGGCAGAAGTTGTGCACTTGGTAGACCGACATCTACAAAAACAACAAGTTGAAGAAAAGTGAGGGCAGGAACAAAGTTACAAAGTAGGTTTTTGTGAAATAGATTTTATCAAAACTAAGTACTAGGCTGGTCCGTTTGGCTTTCTACAATCAAGTCTGCTCTGATACCATCTTGTGACGCCCCGATTTACCGAAATCGGAACATTATTGAATTTCCAAAAAACAATAATACAAGAGGTTCATCATGTGACACGTACATACGGGCAATCATTCGTGGTACGCAGACCACATTATTACATAAGAGTAAAAATAAAATAAATAATAAGAAGCATGACAAACGCCCTCTTTAGGATCTTTCTTCTTGACTAGGTCGCTACTCCAGACCATCTTCCTCGTAGTAGGCATCCACTGAATTGTGTGTCCAACGGGTATGAGTACAAAAAGTACTCAACAAGCCACCACAAATGCAAATAGTAATGCAAGGTAATAACAAGGAAGGACAATGGCTAATAGTGCGGAAAAGTACATTTTTCAGTTATTCATTTAGTGTAGTCAAATTTAATCATGCGGAATAATAAACATGAACGTCATAACACCATCTAACTCGAGGAGTATGTTTTCCCTCCTCGCTCAACAGTCCTTACATGTCAAGTCATCTTGCACATTCATTATAAGTAAACGAACTGTGGGATGTCACGCAACCCGCCCTTGACCGTGGGCTTGGCTTTTCGAAAAGATTTATGACTCTGATCAGAGGTGTACTACTGTACCCACAAGGCATGCACTCATCCCAAACACCAAGGTGTAATGAGATGACCCATACCACAGGAACTCGTGCCAAAACCTCAGCATGAAATGCTCCAAGCGATAACCACCCGCTCTAGGTTTCGCCGGCGCGCCGGGCCGCATCTCGGCTAACGTCACACCCCTTTTGCGCCACGTCGGTACAAGCCACCCGCAGGTGCTTCTTGACCAATCTTCAAGTGGTGGCCTCGGTTTGGAACACTCCATACCTTAGTTAGGACTTACCCATTAGACTTGTGGTTAGTACGGAAGTGTATTGCAATGGATCCCGCAGACCGGTCCTTATAGTGCCCCGGGTGCTACCGACCAATGCCCTAGCTTGCACCCGGAACCCACCATGCATATACTTAACCATCACTCTATCATCGACAGATTTCCAGGGATAAGAATAACGGGGATCATATAGTAGAACCAAGTTACTACGACTCATTTTTAACTTATAGCGATTGTGTCGATACATTGGACACTAGCTAATAATACTAATAATATGGTGACAAGGAGTTTAGGCTAGATAGCATGGCTTGGGTTGCACATCAAGGTCGGGGGATCTTAATAAATATACCATAGGGCTTTCATTGGACTAATGCATGTATATCCTATGTGTTTTAGCGATAGTTTAATAAAACATGGGTTCAATATGCTCAAAAGATTGGTTTGGTGACTTTCCTTGTTCAGCGAAAGGCGACGGGGGAATCTCCGAGTAATATTCCGGCCCCTCGGTGGCGTCGTAGTCTTCTTGATATAAATAAATTAAATGTAACATTCAATTAAACAATCCAAAAACCACACAACATGTATACAAGTTTTGATTTGTTTAAACCAAGGGAAGTAAAGTCATTAAGTTTCTGAAATTTATTTTAGGAATATTTTAAAATGAACTTTTAATGGGGTTAGGAAGTTTCTAAAAGGAATAAAAATGTTAACTAATGTATTTTAAACTTCCAATTGATTCAAAATAAAAGGTTCAGAACAAACCTAGTGTTTCCATTATACTAATATTAAAAAGAATAAAAGATAAATTTTCCTAGGTGAAATGGACAAATTTTGAGTTTATCCTAAAGTGCATTTGAATCCTTTATTAAATAAACATAAAATACTCAAAGTAAACCTATTGTTTTTATTGCATTAACATGTAGAGAATAAAATTATAAATTTTCTGATGTTGAAATGGTAATTTTTGGAGTTAAAATGAGCAAGATATGAATTTTAGAAGTTTAAAACTATTTCTGGAATTTAATTTAAATCCAAAAACAGGCGTCGGTCCACGGTGAACTGGATTCACCGTGAACCCAAGCACTGTGCGCGTGCGCCGGATCTAGATCCATCGTTGGATCATGATTGGGTGGCCACGGGCGAGACGGGGGAGTTAAGTTAACGTGGACGGCCAGGATTAAAACATCGAACCGGTATGTGATGGATGGCCTAGATTCATCGCGGGTTTTAAACACTAACGGATGCACGAGATTAAAAGGTACCGCTTCGCTTAGATCTGACGGGCCAGATTAAACCGAGGGATCGATTTAATCTCGGCCGTTGGATTGCGATCGCGCGGTCGGGGATGAATCCGACACGGCACGGGTATTTTACCCGCCCCGGTCGTCTTCTCCGGTGACGGCGAGCAGGCCAGGGGCCACGGCGAGCGACAGCAGCCCAAGCTACGCCTAGAAATGGAAAGAGGACATCTAGGGGAGCACGGGTATACCGTTGCGGGGGTCCGAGGTCGACGGAGTATGGCCGGCGACGAGCGTAGACGACGGAGGCGTTCGGGTCCTCGTCGGCGGTGGGGATCTAGTGGGGTTCATCGATGTCAAAGCGGTGGCCGAGGTCGGGGTGGCATCGGTGATCACAACGGTATGGTCACTGAGGGTGGAGGAGGTCTCAGGCGACGGCGAGCGGCGGCTGGAGCGAGGGCGGCGGTGTGGCGCTAAATCTCGGACGACGGGCGCTTTGTTTGTCCTGGCAGTGAGTGGACGTAGGGGTTAAGCGCGGTGGTGGCTAGGGGGTTAAATAGGGGTACCGGTGGGGCAGAGGGGGCACAATTGAGGGAGGACGAGAGTAAAACCTCTCTTCAACGCCGGTGAGCTCTTTCCGTGCATGTGTGCGCTTGATCCGGGATGGCGACGCGTGAAATAAAAGGGGGAAATGGTCAGCGGGGTGCGGGGGTTTGAATGCCGGGCTTAATTCGGGGAGAGGGGGTCGGGGGGCAGTGGATCTGAGGCGAGTTAAGGCGTCGGCCGGCGAGGGGGGGATTTGGGGGCGGATCTCACAGAGACGACGGATCCGACAGGTGGGGGCCACCGGGCAGCGGGTGCGGGTGCGACAACGGGTGGGGCTGATGGGTGGGGTCGGGTGATCGAGCGTGCGCGTGGAGGAGGAGAGGGTCTCTGACGGGTGGGGATGTGCTTCTTCCTCCTTGGAATGAGGGGAATCATCTCCACAATGTCCTTCTGTAGTTGTATAATCTTACGCTGCAGCTCGCCATTTTGTTGGATCAAGCTCTTCGTCTCCTGACAAAGAAACTCGACCACCTCATGGTGCTCCTCGGCATCAAGCACGGCCTTAGTATGGAGGTCATCCATGGCCTGAAGAAGGTGCGTCTGCCGGGCCATGACCGGATCACGATCGGAGTGGACCCGATGTAGATGCTGCGGTGGGCATCGGGAGTGCGCTTCGGCACTAGCCGGAAGGACGAGTTCTGAAGACGATCGTCGTAGATCATCCACAGCTCCATGAGGGCTTGGAGGGCGACGCATTGGCACGCGACGTCAAAGGTCAGGCCCCCAAGCACTGCCATGAAGAACGGCAGGTGATCGCTGAATCCATGGATGGTGAGGGAGACGTCACATGGTCCCGCGAACTCCTCCATGTAAACGCCATGGAACTCGAGCTCGAAGAGGAACCCAAGGAAGGTCACCATCATCCGGAGCTCCCGGACGAAGCCCTCGAAGTGGCAGCAGAAACTGTGGACTTGGTAGACTGGCATCTACAAAAACAACAAGTTGAAAAAAATAAGGGAAGGAACAAAGTTATGAAGTAGGTTTTTGTGAAATAGATTTTATCAAAACTAAGTACTAGGCTGGTCCATTTGGCTTCCTACAGTCAAGTCGGCTTTGATACCATCTTGTGATGCCCCGATTTACCAAATCGGAACATTATTGAATTTCCAAAGAAAAACAATAATAATAAGAGGTTCATCATGCAACAACGTACATACGACAATCGTTCGTGGTACGCAGACCACATTATTACATAAGAGTAAAAATAAAATAAACAAAAAAAATAAATGGCATGACGAATGTCTTCTTCAGGATCTTTGTTGGGGGAATAAGTTTTCCCTTGAACAGGGGCCAAATGACGTCAGCCTCCGGTAGCCTTCGGCCTGGAGCCCGACACTATCGAAGCCTGTTCCTTTTTGAAGAAGCTGTTTCCAAGTCCCAAGGTACACTTCGAAGCCTTCTGGAGCGAGGCCTCTGAACCCCTTTGGAGCCCTCTGGAGTGAAGCCCTCAAGACCCCTTAAAGTTTGCTAGAAGCTAAGTCTCAGGCTAACTTCGGAGTTAGCCTTCGGGCCTTATTCGGAGTTAGCCTTCAGGCTCTGTTTGGAGTTAACCTTCGGGCTCTGTTCGGAGTTAACCTTCGAGCTCCCTTCGGAGCTCCTCAGAGCCAGACTCCGGATCCTTTCCAGCCAATTCAAAGCTAAGTCTCTGAGACCCCAGTTCGGAGCCCCAGTTCGGAGCCCAGTTCGGAGCCCCGTTCGGAGTATACTTTGAAGCCCACTTCGGAGTGTACTTCGAAGCCTCCCTTGCAGCCTCCGCCTGAAGAGCTCTGGCCCCTACTCCGAACCCAGAAATATCTACACCTCGCTACAGTGTAGAAGCCATACCAGGGCCCCTCTGCCCCTAGTATGTCGTTTAGCTGGTCAAGAAGTGACGTTGTCTGACATGTCTGTAAAGCTATAAAGCACTTTTGTACAGTAGCTAGCTCCTTTTCCCCTTTTTGCCCCTATGAGCCTAGGACTTATAGAGGGCATTTTGGTCTTTTCCTTTGGCCTGCGTACCTATAAAAGCAGGGCCAAGCCCTTGTAACAGGGGGGCTTCTCTAGGGCCATTAAACCCCGGAGTTCACTATGTCACACCGAGGCATACCATGCCAAATCCACCACAAACTGGACGTAGGGCTATTATCCCCTAGGGAAGGTTCGAACCAGTATAAATCTTTTCTCCCTCTGAGAGAACCCTTCGAGGTTCATTTTACACACCGTATACACACATACAAAACCTGTGCTGTAGCTAACACAATTGCTACAACAGTTGGCGCCGTCCGTGGGGACCTTAGTCCTAAAAGCTAAGTTCTCTGCCAGTGTCTACAACTCGAAGTACGCTTGAGGGGGAGCTTCAAAGCTTTCTTGCTTCGCGCACCCTTCGGCAAGGGGCTTCGGGTGCAGTTCGAATGTCATCTTCGCCTTCCTCCATCCTTCGCGTTTCGGAGCTCACTCTCTGGCAAGGAGCTCCGCTTCACGTTCTGAAGGCCGTCAAAGCCCTAAGGGCTACGAGGTATGTACAGTTCAAAGTACCACTTCGATGTACAATTTTGCAATTACTTTAGTATAAAATTGAAGCCCTGTTTCGCCATAAAGCCGAAGCCCTGCTTCGCCTTTAAAGCAAACTTTTGCTCCATCTCTTTAAAAGTCGAAGCCTTGCTTCACGTTTCCTTTCAAAAATTTGAAGCCTTGCTTCGCCTTATCAAAAACCCGAAGCTTTGCATCGCCTTATTTAAAATTCGAAGCCTTGCTTCTCTTTACAAAATCCGGAGTACCCCTCCAAAGGCTACACAGCGCCTCCGGGCCCGTAGCAGTGGGCTAAAAGGACTCCGGGCCACTAGCCCGATGCGTCCAAGGACTCCAGGCCATCGGCCTGATGCGTCCGGGATCCGAAGGCCACCGGCCTGATGCGTCCGGGATCCGAAGGCCACCGGCCTAACGTATCCTAGAATTCCGAGATCCGTTCTCGGTATTCAGAGTCGAAGGTGGCTCAGAGTCGAAGGTGGCTCAAAATCACAGGTTCGGTGAATCCACACCAAATATCCTTTTCACTACAGGACCAAGCTCAAGAAGCCTTGCTTCGCTATCTGAACACGCACCGAGGCCTTGCTTCGTGTGACGTGATCTAATCTAAAAAATTAAAATATCTCGAAGTCATGCTTCGCTTAAAATCTAAGTGCGTTTCGGAGCCTTGCTCACGCACAACATCCAAATCCAAGCATGCCGAAGCATGCTTCGCTTAATTTGGCTGCACTGAAGCCTTGCTTCGCTCCAAATTAATGCATTCGAAGCCCAGAAGAGGCCTTCGTTCGATGTGTTATAAACATCCGAAGCCGCCAAAAGGCGCACCCCTTCGTATTTTGTATTGCTCGCACCAGCAACGACTAAGTCCATAGCTGCCACGAGCAAAGGGGGGAAGCATGTATGCGAAGTGTGCGAATGTAATGCGCAGTAGGAGCGTGACAAGCTAAAAACGTTCGAAGCCATCAAAATATGCGAAGCATGCAGACGAAGTATGCAAATATAACAAAATCCATTCATTGAATGATAATTGAGAAGTGTGTTACAAATATACTTCGAAATCAAAATTACGAGTAGTCTGTATCTAAGCCTAAGAAAAAGCAAGATCGAGGCCCCAGCCCTCACTTGCCCTTCTTTCGGCCAGGGCCCCCTCGGCTGGACGAAGCCTCGTCGGAGCCTGCTCTCCCACGTCCGGTTCGTCCATGCCCCGAAGCCTGCAGACCTCGTCTTCCACTTTGCAGGTCGCTCCAAGTCTGCGAGGTAGGCGGTGCCGTGTCGAAGGCAGAGAAGTCTAAGGATTCATCGCCTGCTAAGGCCATCCGCGAAGGCAAGGATGAAGAACCCCGAAGGGATTCTGTCTTCACAATAGTTAGCAGATCCTGGACTACTTTAGGGATGGCTTCGCCATTAGGCCCCCTCGGAAGTTTGAACCGAGGGGGGCCTTCGGACCTAGCTACCTCGAGGACCGCCCATAACTGGCGGAGTTCTTCAGAGTCCTCAAGTACTTCGAAATCAACATTCGGAGACTGAGCCTGGGCAGGTATAAAGCACCCCCGCATTTATATTAATAAACTGATAAGTTTTTACAAGCCTACAGCTAAGAATTACAAGGAGCCTAAGGAGATCTACATCTTCGGAGGCGGAGGTGCCGATGTCGAAGGTTGAGCTGGCGAGGCATGTGCCCTGGCTCGACGAAAGTGGAGGGCTTTCTGAAGCTCGAGGACTGCTTCGCAGCCTTGGTCCTTCCAAGGCTCCTAAAGTTGCCGCCAAGCTCCGCGGACACCGGCCAGAGGCGTCACCAAGTGCTGGCCTCTGAAGGCCACCAGAGTCGCCGAGGTTGCTACTTCGAGGTGGTTGCACCCCGTGTCATGAAGCATTTGCAACACCCCTTGACCCGCCACTCGGCCGGCCATCAAGGCGAAGCCCTTCAGAGATTGCTCCGCTGTCGCATCCACCACCTTCAAAAATGCAACGCGGTCCCCAATTGGATCCTGGTTGCCGAAGTCTGGAGCCCGGTGAGGAGCCATGCTGAATAGCGTGGGCCTCATGACTCTAGATGTGATGAGTCATTGTCAACAATAGTCAAAGAGGACTGAGAAGAGAGAAGATCTGCTGTTTCATGAGCCGCGTGTGACTCAGGTACACGGGCAGTGAGCGACTGTCGGGCAGAGGGGCCACGAAGTCGGGCTGGCCCAATCCGGGTACATGGGCCAAAAGCAGCAGAAGACCCACTGGGCTATTGACTAGGATTGACTCAGGTACACGGGCGGTGAGCGATTGCCGGGCTGAGAGAGCTGCTGAGTCGGGCCGGCCCAATCCGGGTACCTGGTGCAAAGTTGGTGGAGGCTTTGTCAGTTTCAGCGCAAAACTGACAACCGTTGATCTTGTATCGGACTGTCCAGAAGAGAAGTCGTAGTCGCTACGAAAGCTTAGCTTCAGGATAAGTCATATGTATCTCTAGGCCCATAGTTAGTCAGTCGAGTCTGTAAAAATTCCTAAGGGCAGTTTAGTCTTTTCCTTTATTTCAGCGTCTGTAAAAAACCCTAAGGGGCTAGTGGAATATTCCTAGTGTTGGGCAGCCTATAAATAGGGCCCCAATCCCTAGGGTTAGGTCACTCCTTCTAGTATTCACTTTTTAATCCATTGGGTCATTTTGTCTCATGCGTTCTCTCTCCTGTTTGTGCGCCGCCAGGCTCTTGCTCACTGTGATTTAATTCCTGCATTCCATCTGTTCTTCATGAATCTGTGAGATTTATTTCCCTACTCTTGTCATTTGGTTTGAAGTGTTTTATGGCCTTGTTTGACGTGCACAGAAATTTTATTCCCTAGCATTTGTGTCTCTATTGCCTCTGTTCTTCACGAGTAGTACTAGTTCTTGCTGTTGCAACTAGTACCTACACTCTGTAGCAACAGTACGCTAGCTTTGCTTTTTCCTACACGGCTTTTTGATCGAGTAGACAGGGCTAAGTGCCTTTTCTGGCGAAGCCCCCTTCTCTGTTCGAAGTCCCTCAGCTTCGTGAGGCAGGCTTCGATCTGACATCCTCGAGGGCTTCGCTTGAACTTCGACTTCACTTTGTGTATTGTCTCTAGCTTCGAAGTACGTTTTGTTCTCTGTTAGCTTGACATACTTCGACCATCTTTGCGAAGGTGTACTCCGACTCGAGCTCTTCGAAGTCAATACTTCGACAGGCTTCGAAGTTGGCTTCAGAGTTTGTCTCTCTGATAGACTTCGCTCGACGTGTGGTCTCTGAGGTTCTTTTGCTGTTGTCTTTTCCGAAGGTCTCAGTTGGTGTGTTCGAAGTTTGTCATTCGGAGTTAGCCCTCGGGTCGAAGGATATCACTTCATCTATCATACCTCGACCAAGCTAGCTTCGAAGGATGAGTGTAGACTTCGATTTCATCTTGCTGTCGTGTGCTAGGCTTCGCTTATCTTTCGAAGGTTGAATTTTTGTGTATCGTATTCGAAGCTATCTGTTCGAAGTTTAGGCTTCAAAGTACACTGTTTGAAGCAAGCTTCGACACTGTCATACTTCGCTCCGAAGCATACTTCACACTTTGACACACTTGAACTAGGCTAGACTAAACAAACCTTCGGCACGTCAACGATAACCTTCGCTCGACTTTGACAAGCAACTCCGAAGCAGGCTTCGCCAAGTTTCAAACAGGAGACAGATTTGGAACAGTAACTTCTCTTCCCACTCTTTGTGCACTTAGATTGTTGTACTGAGAAGTTTTTCTTGCCACGTCTTGTGTATTATGTTAATCTGTCTATTAGCACTGTTTTTGTGTGACTCTGTTGTTTAAACATCGGTTGCTTCTAGGCTAGATACCTTTAGACTTAGGCAATCTGTTCATGCTTTGCTGTTTAGTTGTTTGAGGTGCGTTGGGTGTTGGGAGCAGGCCGTTGATTCGAAAGAATTTTTAGACGCCCATTCACCCCCTCTGGTCGCTACTTTCGGTCCTACAAGTGGTATCCGAGCCTGGTTAGTGTTTTTCCATACCTTAACCGGTTCTAAACCCCAGTAGTGATCATGACGTCTCCTGGCAAGGTCCCGTCCTTGGAAGCCTATGGCTATAACTATTGGAAGACTCGCATGCGAGCCTATCTTATGAGCCAAGGTTCGGACATCTGGGACATTTGCGTTCACGATACATTTGTTATATTGCCAGTTGCTGAGCATGGTACTCCTGGTATCATTGCCCAGCATCTGAGCAATAGTAAAGCTGTGAACATTCTGTTTTCTGGTCTAGGTCCCACTGAGTTTGAGCGTGTGAGCCATCTCTCCACTGCGAGAGAGATCTGGGCTACCCTCAAGGCACACCATGAGGGAACAGCCCAGGTCAAGGCTCGGCTCTATCAGACCTACCGGCGTGAATATGAAAACTTCACACAAAAGCCAGGTGAATCTGTTGAAGCTTTGTTTGGTCGTTTTCAATCGATCATAAACAAGCTTCGGGACAACAAGGCTGAGGGTGCTCAGTTAGTCTCAGATCACGAGCAAGCGCTCAAGGTTCTCCATACCTTGGACCCAAAGATCTGGGAGATCAAGGTATCCTCTATCGCTGAGAGCACTTCTTATGATACCTTGACCATTTCTGAGTTGTTTAGCAAGTTGAAGGCCACTGAGGTTGATATCCAGCTGAGATCAAATCTCACTGGCTCTGGATCAAAGTCCCTGGCCCTTGCTACACCTTCTGTTGATCCCTCTGCTGTGAGTTGTGCTGGTTTCTCCTTGATGTCTATCACTGAGGATCAGCTTGAGTCTTTGGGAGATGATGACCTGTGTCTTTTTAACAACCGGGTGCGTCGTGTCTATGACAAGAGAATGTTCAAAAGACACGACACAAAATCCGGGTGCTTTGAGTGTGGTGATCCCGGACACTTCATCGCCGAATGCCCCAAGCGCAATGGACACAAGAAGGGCACCAGTGGTGGCTTCCACGACTCCGGCAAGCACGACAGCTCTTCCTTCAACAAGGGCAAGCCGAAGACCAGATTCTTCAAGAAGGCCCTGAAGGACT
Source organism: Zizania palustris (assembly GCA_019279435.1). Classification (NCBI taxonomy): domain Eukaryota; kingdom Viridiplantae; phylum Streptophyta; class Magnoliopsida; order Poales; family Poaceae; genus Zizania; species Zizania palustris. Next base: position 73,892,883 of record JAAALK010000287.1, on the reverse strand, counting down.
ACCG